>CM050174.1:31641009-31681009 GCA_027410445.1 Discoglossus pictus
CAAAGATGAGAGGAGAGATCAGGAAGTAGAGAGAAGAAACAAACAGCACAATGAGAGTGAAATAAGAGATAAGAGAGGAGGGATGAGAAGGGAGATAGAGAGGTAAATGAGAGAGCAAGAGAAAGAGTTGACATTGGGAAAGAGGAGAGTTGGAGAGAGAAAGAGAGAACACAATGAGCATGACGACTGATAGGAGAGAGATGAGATGTAGAGAGACAAGGGGAATACAGAGAGAAAGAGAGAGGACAAGTGTCAGAAATAAAGAAGAGGAGAGAGGAAAGGGAAGGACATGAGAGGTGAGAAAGCTGGAACAAAGAAACAGGGAGGAGGAGAAAAAATGTGAGGAGACCAAGCAGAATAATTGGAGGTTAGAAAAATGTGAGGGAAGAGGAGAGAGAGTAATAGCAGGAAAGAAAGAGAGAGAGGTCATAGAGCAGAAAAGGAGAGATGGGAAAAAAGAAAAGAGAGAAGAGGAAATGAGACAAAGTTAAAGAGACAACCGGGGAGGTGTGGAAGTATAAAGAGGAGAGAGTGTGAGGAAGGAATGAGAAAGAGCAGAAAAAAAAGAATGTGGGAGCACCGAGCATGGAGAGATGAGAAGACATAGAAATAATCAATGTGCATTACATAAAATCAGATTGCAAGCTCTTAGGGGCAGCCTACAGTAACTGAAACAAGGTAGTCAGCGTTGCAGTCTGGTGTAATTTAATGCAGACCGCCTTAAGAGCTTACAGTCTAGTTTTAGTTACTGCTTTGTAGTCTGTAGCTCTCAGGGTAGTCTGCACAAAATACCACCAGATTGCAAGCTCTTGGGTTTAGTCTGTATTAAATACAACCACCTTCACTTTAAATCAGACTGCACTGTATTCCACAATAATATTATTTTTGTGCAAATGCATAAAAGATACAGTATATTTCCAGCAGGTTTCCTAACAGTATCTCAAATGATTATTTATTTTGTACCTAGGTGGGCCGGAAATAATGCAACAGCAACCAATTACATACGGGCTTAAATCTAATTAGGCTGCAGATAATACAGCAGATGATGCTGAGTCACGCTTAATGAGCTGCCGTGTCTGAGGCATATGGATGGGTTATCTACAGCAGCTTGGCACAGGAGCTGACAATCTATTCGCTTGTGGTTGACACTGGCTTTCCCACGGCAAAGATAGCACCGCTGTGTAAACAGCTAATGACTTGTAGTTACTAGATTACCTATTGCTAATTACTAGTTGGTTATCATGTAACTATTGGGACAGAATTCATTTAAAAAATAAGTCCTCAGTCTACTACTTACTCTCTCCACCATTCTCATGCTCTCCCCATTTTCTTGTCTCTCATGCTCTCTTCCTCCTCACATTCTCTATCATACAATTCTCTCTCTCTAGACCTCTCACTCTGCCCCCCCGATTCTTCCTCCCTAAACACTCACTCTCGCTCTCTTTCTCCCCCTCTTTACCCCCCTTTCTCCCCCTCTCATTCTCCCTCTTTATCCCCTCTCGTTCTCCCTCTTTATCCCCCTCTCGTTCTCCCTCTTTATCCCCCCTCTCGTTCTCCCTCTTTATCCCCCTCTCGTTCTCCCTCTCTTCCAACTCGTTCTCTTGCTCCCATTCTTGCTCTTTATCCCCTCATTTTTCCTCTTTATCCCCTCTCATTCTCCCTCTTTATCCCCCTCTCTCCCCACCTCTCGTTCTCCCCCTTTCTCCCCTCTCGTTCTCCCCCTTTTCTCCCCCCTCTCGTTCTCCCCCTTTTACCCCCCCCTCTCGTTCTCCCCCTTTACTCCCCTCTCGTTCTCCCTCTTTATCCCCCCTCTCGTTCTCCCTCTCTTCCAACTCGTTCTCTTGCTCCCTTTCTTGCTCTTTATCCCCTCATTTTTCCTCTTTATCCCCTCTCATTCTCCCTCTTTATCCCCTCTCTCCCACCTCTCGTTCTCCCCCTTTCTCCCCCTCTCGTTCTCCCCCTTTCTCCCCCTCTCGTTCTCCCCCTTTCTCCCCCTCTCGTTCTCCCCCTTTCTCCCCCTCTCGTTCTCCCCCTTTCTCCCCCTCTCGTTCTCCCCCTTTCTCCCCCCTTACCCCCCCTCTCGTTCTCCCCCTTTACCCCCCTCTCGTTCTCCCTCTTTATCCCCCTCCTCGTTCTCCCTCTTTATCCCCCTCTCGTTCTCTCTCTTTATCCCCCTCTCGTTCTCCCTCTCTTCCAACTCGTTCTCTTGCTCCCTTTCTTGCTCTTTATCCCCTCATTTTTCCTCTTTATCCCCTCTCGTTCTCCCTCTTTATCCCCTCTCTCCCACCTCTCGTTCTCCCCCTTTCTCCCCCTCTCGTTCTCCCCCTTTCTCTCCCTCTCGTTCTCCCCCTTTACCCCCCCCTCTCGTTCTCCCCCCTTTACCCCCCCTCTCGTTCTCCCCCTTTACCCCCCCCTCTCGTTCTCCCTCTTTATCCCCCTCTCGTTCTCCCTCTTTATCCCCCTCTCGTTCTCTCTCTTTATCCCCCCTCTCGTTCTCCCTCTCTTCCAACTCGTTCTCTTGCTCCCTTTCTTGCTCTTTATCCCCTCATTTTTCCTCTTTATCCCCTCTCATTCTCCCTCTTTATCCCCTCTCTCCCACCTCTCGTTCTCCCCCCTTTCTCCCCTCTCGTTCTCCCCCTTTCTCCCCCTCTCGTTCTCCCCCTTTACCCCCCCCTCTCGTTCTCCCTCTTTATCCCCCTCTCGTTCTCCCTCTTTATCCCCCTCTCGTTCTCCCTCTTTATCCCCCTCTCGTTCTCCCTCTCTTCCAACTCGTTCTCTTGCTCCCTTTCTTGCTCTTTATCCCCTCATTTTTCCTCTTTATCCCCTCTCATTCTCCCTCTTTATCCCCCTCTCGTTCTCCCCCCTTTCTCCCCTCTCGTTCTCCCCCTTTCTCTCCCTCTCGTTCTCCCCCTTTACCCCCCCCTCTCATTCTCCCCCTTTACCCCCCCTCTCGTTCTCCCCCTTTACCCCCCTCTCGTTCTCCCTCTTTACCCCCCTCTCGTTCTCCCTCTTTATCCCCCACTCGTTCTCCCTCTTTATCCCCCTCTCGTTCTCCCTCTCTTCCAACTCGTTCTCTTGCTCCCTTTCTTGCTCTTTATCCCTCATTTTTCCTCTTTATCCCCTCTCATTCTTCCTCTTTATCCCCTCTCTCACTCCCACCTCTCGTTCTTGCTCTCGCTCCCACCTCTTGTTCTCTCTCTTGCTCCCACCTTTCGCTCTCCCACCTCTCGTTCTCGCTCCCACCTCTCGTTCTCTCTCTCGCTCCCACCTCTCGTTCTCTCTCTCGCTCCCACCTCTCGCTCTCCCACCTCTCGTTCTCGATCCCACCTCTCGTTCTCTCTCTCGCTCCCACCTCTCGTTCTCTCTCTCTCGCTCCCACCTCTCGTTCTCTCTCTCTCGCTCCCACCTCTCGTTCTCTCTCTCTCGCTCCCACCTCTCGTTCTCTCTCTCTCGCTCCCACCTCTCGTTCTCTCTCTCTCGCTCCCACCTCTCGTTCTCTCTCTTTCGCTCCCACCTCTCGTTCTCTCTCTCTCGCTCCCACCTCTCGTTCTCTCTCTCTCGCTCCCACCTCTCGTTCTCTCTCTCTCGCTCCCACCTCTCGTTCTCTCTCTCTCGCTCCCACCTCTCGTTCTCTCTCTCTCGCTCCCACCTCATTTTTCCTCTTTATCCCCTCTCATTCTCCCACCTCTCGTTCTCCCCCTTTCTCTCCCTCTCGTTCTCCCCCTTTACCCCCCCCTCTCGTTCTCCCCCTTTACCCCCCCCTCTCGTTCTCCCCCCTTTACCCCCCCTCTCGTTCTCCCCCTTTACCCCCCTCTCGTTCTCCCTCTCGTTCTCCCTCTTTATCCCCCTCTCGTTCTCCCTCTTTATCCCCCTCTCGTTCTCTCTCTTTATCCCCCTCTCGTTCTCCCTCTCTTCCAACTCGTTCTCTTGCTCCCTTTCTTGCTCTTTATCCCCTCATTTTTCCTCTTTATCCCCTCTCATTCTCCCTCTTTATCCCCTCTCTCCCACCTCTCGTTCTCCCCCTTTCTCCCCTCTCGTTCTCCCCCTTTCTCCCCCTCTCGTTCTCCCCCTTTACCCCCCCTCTCGTTCTCCCTCTTTATCCCCCTCTCGTTCTCCCTCTCTTCCAACTCGTTCTCTTGCTCCCTTTCTTGCTCTTTATCCCCTCATTTTTCCTCTTTATCCCCTCTCATTCTCCCTCTTTATCCCCTCTCTCCCACCTCTCGTTCTCCCCCTTTCTCCCCTCTCGTTCTCCCCCTTTCTCCCCTCTCGTTCTCCCCCTTTCTCTCCCTCTCGTTCTCCCCCTTTACCCCCCCCCTCTCATTCTCCCCCTTTACCCCCCCCTCTCGTTCTCCCCCTTTACCCCCCCTCTCGTTCTCCCCCTTTACCCCCCCTCTCGTTCTCCCTCTTTACCCCCCCTCTCGTTCTCCCTCTTTACCCCCCTCTCGTTCTCCCTCTTTACCCCCCTCTCGTTCTCCCTCTTTATCCCCCTCTCGTTCTCCCTCTCTTCCAACTCGTTCTCTTGCTCCCTTTCTTGCTCTTTATCCCCTCATTTTTCCTCTTTATCCCCTCTCATTCTTCCTCTTTATCCCCTCTCTCACTCCCACCTCTCGTTCTTGCTCTCGCTCCCACCTCTTGTTCTCTCTCTTGCTCCCACCTCTCGCTCTCCCACCTCTCGTTCTCGATCCCACCTCTCGTTCTCTCTCTCGCTCCCACCTCTCGCTCTCCCACCTCTCGTTCTCGATCCCACCTCTCGTTCTCTCTCTCGCTCCCACCTCTCGTTCTCTCTCTCTCGCTCCCACCTCTCGTTCTCTCTCTCTCGCTCCCACCTCTCGTTCTCTCTCTCTCGCTCCCACCTCTCGTTCTCTCTCTCTCGCTCCCACCTCTCGTTCTCTCTCTCTCGCTCCCACCTCTCGTTCTCTCTCTCTCGCTCCCACCTCTCGTTCTCTCTCTCTCGCTCCCACCTCTCGTTCTCTCTCTCTCGCTCCCACCTCTCGTTCTCTCTCTCTCGCTCCCACCTCTCGTTCTCTCTCTCTCGCTCCCACCTCTCGTTCTCTCTCTCACTCCCACCTCTCGTTCTCTCTCTCACTCCCACCTCTCGTTCTCTCTCTCTCTCGATCCCACCTCTCGTTCTCTCTCTCTCTCGCTCCCACCTCTCGTTCTCTCTCTCTCGCTCCCACCTCTCGTTCTCTCTCTCTCTCGCTCCCACCTCTCGTTCTCTCTCTCTCGCTCCCACCTCTCGTTCTCTCTCTCTCGCTCCCACCTCTCGTTCTCTCTCTCTCGCTCCCACCTCTCGTTCTCTCTCTCTCGCTCCCACCTCTCGTTCTCTCTCTCTCGCTCCCACCTCTCGTTCTCTCTCTCTCGCTCCCACCTCTCGTTCTCTCTCTCTCTCGATCCCACCTCTCATTCTCTCTCTCTCGCTTCCATGGATCCAGTCCTTCCCATACCCCCCACATGTGAGAGACAGACATATGTCATACACAGATCCACAGATGCACCACCGGCCTCTCGCATCTGGAGTCACTTACACAGAGCAGGGACACCAAAGCAACTGGGATCACTTATCTAGCTTTGGGTGGGGGCACAAGCTGGGGGGGGGGGGGGGGGTGAGGGGCTTCACATTCAATTTAATTCCATTGCCACCAATAACATCTGGTTCTCTCTAGGGGTGCAAAGGGTAAGGAGGACTCTGTCTTCTTTCAAAGACCCCCCATAAATCAGTAGATTCCCACTCAGACTACATCTGGTTGCACAGCATTATCTCACTACTAAAATACCCCTGCATTGGTTAACCCTTTCATGCACTACTCAACTCACATCTCTACCAGAGCCAGTAGTGCGCTCTGGTCCTAGCAGAGGCTGAGTCATTAAAGGACCGCTGTAATTCTCATATTTTTTATTTATGTAGTTAAGGATTACCAATAAAATCAGTATTTCATATAAATAAATTCTATGTAGTATTTTGTAATTCAACAGACTTGTTGCTCTCCACCCCCTATCAGTGTCCAGTGCATTAGAGAGGATTTCCCTAGATTGGGAAATTAAACCCTACTGTACGAGCACTACAGGGGCCCCAATGTCATTGCCATTAGTACACTTTGATCATAGAATTGCACGCTCATAACAATCCTATGGTGCCACCTAGTGTTCATTTGGATGTACAACAATCCCCAAACCCACCTTGTATCTCTGCTCTTCAGATAGGTCTCTCACTCCCTTCAATGCAACAAACACCTCATAGTGAGGGTCTGAGCCCCCCGACAGTGCACCTGTAATGAGATGGATCAATTTTCATGCCAACAACAGATTGGGTGATTTAGCATTAATCCCCCACCCCACTGAGGAACAATGCAGTCCTTTATTATTATTATTTTTTTGAAGATCAAACACTTTAAAAAGAGGCAAAATGTTTTTTGACTGTAAATAGATAATTACAGTTTTTATTTAGTTTTGCTTTTATCTGCACAATAAGAATGCGGCAGCAAAAACTGCCAGTGCTTTAAACAGGACTAATGATAAGTTCATTATCATACAAGGACTCGCTTCCCTGAGGGCCCTATTAAATTAGAAATCGTTGTTGACTCGGCCCTCGCAAAAGTCACCTTAGTGCTGTTTGTGAGGACCAATTCCTCAATACATTCTTTGCAGCCGCCCAAAAACAGGAGAGCAACGTGCACGCACACATAAATCTATGACGCAAAGCTCGTACCTGCCAAGAATTCCTACAAGCATAAAAAAAGCACCCGCAAAGGCTACGAAAGCCCAACGTGCTTCCTCGGAGCAGCCCGACTCCCGCCTCTAAAAGTCTCCCCCGGTCCCTAAATACATCTCCATGCTGCAGGGGTCCCCATCCTGACCCCCGCAGCCTCCCCATATTAACCCTTGCAGTGGGGGTCCTCCGCTGCATTTAAAATATTCAAATTTTCCGTTGCGGGTCCTTAAAGGGCCAGCAGCGCACTATTTTGGTTTTTTTTTAATGCATGTAGTTAGGGTGTTAACAGGGTTTAGTATGAGTCAATGGGGTATCGTTAGGGTTAATAGTGTAGTGTAGCGCTTAGATTTTGTGTCATAAGGGTCCTGGAGGAACCTCATGACACTTATATTGTTATCGGGGTTAATTAGTGTCCTATAGGGGTCTATATAGACCCCTATTGGCCTAATGGGGTAATTAGTGTCCCAATAGGGTCTGTATAGAGCCTGATGAGACCAATGGGTTCATTAGGGGCTCATGGGGCTCTGTATATAGTCGTGATGGGTTTTATTTAAGGGCTCATGGGGCTTTGTTTAGAGCCCCTTCAGTGATGGAGTTCATTTTAGGTGGCGGAGGGGTACTTATAGTACCCTCGCGGCAGGGGTTAATCTTTTATGTAGCGTGGGTCCTTTAAGGATCTGTACGGTACTTATTGGACCCACTAGGCTGGACATTTGAATTTGAAATGCAGCGGGGGTCCGCTGCAAGGGGTAATATGGGGAAACTGCGGGGGTCCCAAATGGGGACCCCCAGCATAGGGGAGGGTTCATTTTAGTTGCCAGGGGGGTACTTGGAGTACCCCCCGTGGCAAAGCTTGTGTTTAGAATTGCTCAGGACCTCTGCGCCAAGTGATGATGTGGGGAGCCTGCAAGATCAACTTGCAGGCTTTCACTTGATCTGTTCAGCCATTGGCGGAGTCAAACACACTGCTCCTTGTTTGACTAATTGATCTTAGGACGGCCGTGCGAGCAACGTGGGCGAGACTGGGCTACGATTTGGCGTGTCTAGCACGTTGTTCGCAGCCCTTCTAATTTAATAGCGTCGTAACTTTGGAGCTTTTGATGCACGTAGGGCTTAAGATCTACACTTACAACATACAAGGCTTGAATTTAATAGGGCTGAAAGTCATTAGCAGAAATAGAAGATGCGCTAAAAACACACACTTCCACTCATTTTTAATTAACCAATTGTAATTATATTTATTTATGCAACAACAGGGAATTTGCTGCAAACTTTAAACAAGAAACGAGAGCATTAAACGTAATTAGTAGAATAGTTTTAAAATGATTTGCACATTATTGTAATGACTAGCCCATCAAAAATGACGACAATAAAATTTGAAGCCTGGCAATGCGGTTTGCCACACAATGCGAGGCTCTGCCCGTTCTGAGCACCTTCGGGCGCTCATATCGAGCCTCTCCCCCGTCTAATTTACGGGCCTCGCGATGAGAGACTTCGGCACTCATTGCAGGCCTTGGCAACCCGCAACATTACCACAATGTTTGAGATTGATGTTACCCATGAACAGACAATTATGGAAAAATGTTTGCTATTATTAAATACTGAATTGGCAGAAATGTGTTAGGTAACATCAATCTGAAATGAAAAATTGCTTTCTAAGAGGTAGATCTATAATTCTCAACCAGCTATTGTAATATAAGATGTTAACCAATAGACAATTCAGTAACATTTATGATTATTCTTAAATAAGGATTTGCCAGAAATTTGTTAGCTTACATCAATCTGAAACGAAAAATTGCTTTCTAACAAATTTCTGCCAAATCATTACTTAATAATAACCACAATTCTTTCAAAATTGTGTCTCTTTTGAAGTGGGGAAAATCAACAAAAACTTACTCTCCAGCTACAAACTTTCAGGAGGTGGCTGAACCAGTTCCAGAACTTTTAATGGACCCAAAAAGATGTAACTAGGAAAGAGCCCTGGAACATAGGGACGCCAACATTTGCACTGGGACTAGACAAATGTTACCAGAAATTTGGTAACAACTCGAACTACAGCACTTTCACTGAGATGGCGGGTGTCGCCACAAGGAAGAACAATAAAGGGATCCAATCTTACTGCCTACCCAAACCTTCGGCAAGCTCTCCTACCAATAAAGCACCCATAGTCACAGTCCACGCAACAAAAAACTACGAAATGTCAGCACCTAGCACTAAAAGTGACATCCAGGACCTTAAGGACTTAATATCCAACTTCAGAGAGGAGGTCAAATCAGAGATCCGGCAGGTGACGACAGAACTATCCACAGAAATTAAGAAGGTGGATGATAAAACAACAAAACTGGAAACTAAAATTTCGGAAATAATGCAACATAACAACAAACTGACTGAGGAGATCTTGGCGTTGAAGGATGAACAAGCCAGACAACAATTGCAACAGGAGGATCTGGAAAACAGATCAAGACGACAGAACATAAGACTGAGGAATGTGCCAGAAACGGTAAAAGACCTACACGCATACCTTAGCGATCTATGCGAATTTCTCCTCCCTAACATGCATCCGGAAAACTTGAGGATGGATCGGTTCCACAGAGCCCTAGGCTTCCGTTCATCTCCGCAAGAACGACCAAGAGACATCATTGCCAGATTCCACTACTACTCCACCAAAGAATTATTCATGAAGGCCGCAAGAAAAGGCATTCCTTCCATCGAGGGGCACACACCGCTGCTTTTCTCTGATTTAGCCCCGGTTACCCTTGCCAAAAGGAGACAACTGAAACCGGTTCTGGACTGTATCTTGGCTCAAGGATGGAGGTACACATGGGGTTTCCCTTTTCGCCTCAATATCTCCAAGGAAGGAAAATTCTTCACGGTTAGAACACTGGAGGAGGGCATCAACTTGCTGGTGGAATGGAACATCAAAGTCACAGTCGGTGAGAATCTGCAGTCAACAGAAAACCCAAGAGCGAGAAGTCCTCCCATGAACAAAGATACAGACTGAATACAATGAGTTGTCACCTATTTTGTTTTTTCTTATGTATTCTCTCACTTCTTCTCTCTCTCTCTTTATTTCCAAGCTAACCTGACAAACAAAGCTAACTGAATCATTTAACGTCTAGGTTCATTAAGATAGCACCCGCACCAGTGTAAGTTCTAATATACACTATAGACAGTTAACCCAGGCCGTAAAGGCATAATCTTCACACACCTAGAAGGCGTCCCTAAGGGCGCTTACAAATAGACTGCCACAAACCCCAACAGTAGGGACAGTTTAGGCGGACCAATTCAGTGTCAGTTTAGAGACACTAACAGGCCCACCAGTAAAATCCGAAGAGGACAGCAAACGCTCTCCTCATAGTAGTTTAAATTACCACACCTTAGTTAAGTAAGGATCACGATAAAGTTCAAATATACTAAGAGCTTTCCTGACCAACAGCGAGATATTTAAACAGACTCACGAACTTAGCCACCTTACCCAGGGTTAACATAGGGAACTCCACTGGAGGAGAAATAGGAATTAGCTCAGTTACTGAGCCAAGATTTTATAATCCCAAGGGATTGGGTACAGTCAGGTTGTCTCACAATCTGTTGTCTCTTTTCCTTTGAGTACAGGTACTCTTCCACACAGCTAGCTGCTGAGCGGTCTTCGGGGCGGAAACCAGCAGGAGGCACAAGATAACGAAGTCACAGACATCCCGAAAGGTGAGATAGCCAATTGCACGCACCAAAAGGTCATACACCTCATTAAGAAATATGGACATTGTCATTGCGTCACATAATGCTCATGGGCTAAACGAACCAGTCAAGAGGGGGGTAGCCTTGAGAAACTACCAAAAACTAAATCTAGATATAGTAATGATTCAAGAGACTCACTTTAGAAAACAAGCAGTGCCAAAATATTGGGGGGGAGTTTTTACCCAAGCATTCCATTCTACCGCGGATACCAAACAAAAAGGAGTCACTATTTTGTTCCACAGAAGACTCAACTTTCAGTTAAGTAAAATTCAAAAAGACAAAGATGGCAGGTTTATAGCAGTACATGGGACAATACACGAACATAAGGTTTCATTCTTGAACATTTACGCCCCGAACACAGTACAAATGCCATTCTTTCAAAAGATACAGAAACTCACAGATAGCTGGGAAGACGGGCTTAAGATAATAGGAGGAGACATGAACGCGGTCCTAGACCCGCTCAAAGACAAATCAAACGACCTAGGTTCACAAAAAATCCCCACGGCGACCAAAACACTCAAAAATCTCCTAAAATCAAACTGCATGATTGATACCTGGAGAAACATGAACCCCATGGAAAGAGAATACACATTTTTTTCCGCCAGACATGGTTCGCTTTCCAGAATAGACTATATCCTGATCCCACAGAACATAACCGGGAACCTAACTGAGACCTCTATCTGCCCCATAGCATGGTCGGACCACGATCTAGTCAAAATTTCCATAAGCAACCTCTTGCCGAAAGGCAATAACCCGAGGTGGTCATTAAATCCCAGTATACTGAATGATCCAATCACACGGGATAAGGTCAGAACTGCAATCGTAGATTATCTTGACCTCAACACAGTAGGAGAGATAGACATAGATGGAATTTGGGCGGCTCACAAAGCAGTGATCAGGGGAGTCTGTATACAAATTAGCTCATCCAAAAAGAAAAAGGACCAAGCACAAATTTTACTCCTAAACCAGAAAATTGCAGAAGCCCAGAAACTATTCATTAGAGATAAATCACGACAGACTCACGAGAATGTAATAAGATACAAGCAAGAACTAAACACTATTTTAAGAGGGAAAATGGTCACTATCCTACAGCGAACTGAAGCTAAATTCTTCAGATACGCAAACAAACCCGATAGGATGCTGGCCACAAGACTAAGAGAAAAAAGAGCAAACTCATTCATAGCCAAAATAATCACCAAAAATAGGGAGACAGTTTTTAAACCGGATCAAATAGTAAATGAATTCAGACATTTTTACGCAGACCTTTATAGCAAATCACCCGAATCAGGCACCCCAACCGATAAACTAGAAATTGAAAATACATTAAGCAAACTAACAATACCCCAATTAGACTCTACCAAAGCCGAATCACTCTTAGTGCCCATCTCGGTCGAGGAAATACAAGATGCGATCAAATCCACAAAAGCACACAGGGCCCCAGGGCCAGATGGCTACTCTAACCTCTATTATAAACACATGAGCGACCTACTTAGCCCCACCTTACACAAACTATTTAACAGCTTCTTAGCAGGTGGAAGAATTAAAACGGAATTCTTAGAGGCTAAAATAATACTTATTCCTAAACCGGGTAAAGATCGAGCCCAATGTGCTAGATATAGACCAATATCTCTGATCAACACAGATTTAAAATTATACACCAAAATCTTAGCGTCCAGACTAGCGAACTTGTTACCTGAAGTGATACATCCGGACCAGGTAGGGTTCATTAAGGGGAGAGAAGCGCCAGACAACACCAGAAAAATAATTGACCTTATTGACATAACCAAAAGTGATGGAGGGCGGGCAATGGTGTTGGCACTTGATGCCGAGAAGGCATTTGATAGGTTAGATTGGACATTTATGGAAGCCACACTAAACAAATTCGGAATTCCGGAGGGTTTTCTACGAAGCATAACATCATTATATTCAGAACCGACTGCGCAGGTTACATACCAAGGACACAACTCACTAAAATTCAACATCACGAGAGGGACAAGACAGGGGTGCCCTTTATCACCACTCATATTCGCCCTTAGTATAGAGCCCCTAGCAATTGCCATTCGTCAGCACACGGACATATCGGGTATATGAGTCGGCACGATAGATCATAAAATAAGCCTTTTTGCCGATGACATCCTGCTAACAATATCCAATCCCCTGATCAGTCTCCCCAATCTATTCAAACTTCTGTCTAGGTTTGGCCCACTGTCAGGTTTCAAAATTAACACAAGTAAAAGCATAGCCCTTAATATATCACTTCCTCCCTCCACGGAAAAACTACTGGCCAATAACTTCCCAATAAAATGGGCCCCAAATTCTATCAACTACCTAGGCATACAAATAACAAAATCAACTAAGACCCTATATGAAGCAAACTACCCAACCCTCATTAAACAACTAACTAGAGACCTACACAGGTGGTCAGAACTAAAGATTTCGTGGTTAGGAAAGCTACATGCCGTCAAAATGAACGTACTCCCCAAACTGCTCTACCTGTTTAGAACTATTCCTATCTCGATATTAGCGATAGACCTAAAAAAAATACAAAAATTATTAATGAGTTTTCTGTGGAACAACAAAAAACCTAGAATTAACAGAGAAACAACCACTGCGACCAAGAGGGATGGTGGGCTTGGATTTCCAGACATTTCCAGGTACTTTAAAGCAGCTAGATTAGCACAACTAGTAAAGTGGTATATCAAGGACTCCCCCCCGGTATGGGTTCAATTAGAAAAACACATACTAGGGTCCAATGATTTAATCATGCGCCAATTACTATGGCTCTCAACTCAGCAGGGCTTCAAGTTACCCCAATCAATCCCATCCAGTGTGAGGCACTCAATTAACTTATGGAAGGATATAAATAAGAGGAACAGGCTCAGGGCTCAGCCCCTTATGGCCACTGTCAACTAACCCCAAAATAAACTCTAATGCTCAATACAGATGGTGGATTGATAATAATTGCTCAATAGCGGCAGATTTACCGGTTGTTAACCAAAAATGGTCCACCACCGCCTTCTTAGAGGACAAACTACTACCTCCGGGGGAATGGCTTAACCTACTCGCTATAAATCAAAGATTAATTCACATCACTAAGAATAAAGGAGGGCAAAATACATCATTATTCGCAAAATGTTGCATTAAATTCCCGGGAGGGAAAGGGAACATCTCCATAATATACAACCATTTAAGCGAGTTAGTCACGCCCCCTAAATTACACTATGAGTCAGCATGGGAAACTGACCTCAACATACAATTAGACAGAGACCAATGGAACAGCATTCGGAAACAAGCAAAAATCACTTAACGTAATTATGAAGGAAAACGCCTATAAAGTTATCATGAGGTGGTACTTAACTCCAGTAAGAATGCACATAGGAAACCAGACGATTAGCGACACCTGCGAAAGGGGCTGCAACCAGAAAGGGACTCTAATCCATAAACTATGGGAATGCCCTATGATTAGACATACATGGGTGGACACTTACAAAACCCTGGAGAATTTATGGGGTCAAAACTATCCCATGAGACCAGAAGAGGCCATTCTGGGTTTACCGGTAGAAGGGATGTCCAACTCAGAACAATTCCTAACCAACCAAATTTTCTTAGCAGTTAGGATAGTAGTAGCCGCCCATTGGAAATCACCCACCCCATTGTTTGAAGTAGTCTTAAACAAAATTGAGTTTGTTCCGTCCATGAGCATTTTGTCCGCTGAGGTTGACCATAACTATAAACGCTGGGCCTCCTGCTGGGCCGCCTGGGAGACAAGACGAGGCAGATGAATAGGGTGAGTGACACTTTTTCCCTCCAAAGGAGCTATTAAGGGAACCATATCAGGAGTTGTCATAACTTACCCAACACCATTAGCCTCATACAGTAACCTAAACACAGAGTTCGCAACATATTAGTGGAAACCAACCAAGCTCAAGACAACAGATGGTCAGGAATCCAAGTTCATAAAAAAAAAATTCCCATAGTTATGGGACTTTATTACATATAGTTTTTTTTTTTTATTAGTATTAAGTTAATTGAAAGCTAATACCAGCTATTATATTTCCAGAAAAACGGAAAAAGAGAGGAGTTTTGGACAGGCATATGACATACTAGAAACCAGATATGTGAAACACGTTTATTGTTAATTTCTACTTACCATCACAAATGTTTTTGCTGGACTATGTTGTATGTCTGACCTGTCTAATAAAAATCAATTTAAAAAAAAAAAATTGTGTCTCTTTTCCCCCCTTAGTCACTCCTGTGTCCCCTTGCAACGTTAAGAGTTACCGTCTTGATGTGAAAAATGGCGTTGGTTTACATCGTGATTGTGCAAAGTTTGTGAAGTTCGTGTAGGTACTCTGGAGAGTGCTTGTGCACCAACATACAGTGCTAGGGTACATATGGGATGTAACTGAGGAAACTTCATGTTAAGCAGTGTTTAGATCAGGAACCTCAGTGCAATTACTTACTGCTCCAGGGGATGCTAATAACAAACAGAAACACTGTGTTAGTGAGCACAGACACAGCACCAGAACATCAGAGATACTGTCATTACACGAACTCCTTCATTGCACACTATCTGCACTATTCAGCACAGGACGCTCAATGACGCCCATAGTGCATTGCAGTCCCGGGAAGGCCGTCACTTACGGGCCTCGCGCTCATCGCAAGCCTACATCCAGTATATAAAGCGATCACCTACCAAGAACAGGGTGGAATAGGACAGTGAGAACTTGATGCAGTAGTAGGCTCCAGCTCAGGTCTCCAGACATGTCTGCAGCCACACACAGGTTACCCAGGCATTGTGTGAGAGCAGCACTACTACCTCTGCATGGGGAAAGCACCGATCAGGTAGGGGACACGGCTGTGAACGCTGCCAATGGCGGCCACCAACTTCCTCACTGCCCCATAAATCCTGTGCTGACTCCTTGTTCTATTTACTAACAATAGTGTGACTTGTATTGTCCCATGGAGCCCTCACACTAGACCGTACAGCATCACTCACAGGGGACTCAAACATGTCTTGACATAAGCGGGCCTTTGGCACTCATTGTAGCCCCCGTTGCAGGAGTTTGTTGGTAACGCTGCGTCCCTGCAGAGAGTGCCTTTGGTGCTCATTGCAGGCCCGCAACATTTTTACATTGCGTTACCAACAACTCCGCAATTATGGACAACTATATATGTGATTGACCACAAAAATTTACATTTCAAATCAAAAATTGGTGAAAATTCTCTAAATAAACTATAAAGTTCCTTCTAGTCGATAATTGGTAACAATATTAACATAGACATTGGGGTGTGCCGATTAGCTAATAAAAGGAGTGATCTGAGTATCTGTTGTGCATGCCCTTTTTTTCATAAATAAGTAGAAGTACAGGTAAACCCCGCTTAACGCTACTGCAATTAGTGCGGCTTCGCTATAACGCTCTTTTACTCTTTAACTTCATGCTCAGAGCTAAATCGGGCAATAGCGAGATAATTTTTTTTGTTTAAATCCCCACTTAGTGTTTGCGGATTCGCCATAGCGCTGTATGAGCGATATGGTGTTAAAATGCTGCGTTTAGCGCCGTTTCACATAGTGCTCCTGCTTTCAAGAGCGCATGTGGAGCGCTACTCAGGGTGTTATGTATGTTAAAGACTGGGTGATTATGCTTATTCAACAACTAGGTGTGTTCGACTCTCGGTGACCATATAGACGCAGCACGCCTGTCTGTGTTTCTGGTTGTGTTTATCCATATGGTTTTCTTGGCAAAGATACTGGAAGTGGTTCCTTCTCCAGTGGACCTCTCTGCTATGACCTGACCATCTTGGATCACCCTACATGGTTCAGCTCACAGCTTAGTTGAGGTACACAAGCCACTTCAACACCACAAGGAGGCGATCCAGAAGGGGACAGTATATGATACACAGACTCAAATTGAGCATTCTGATAGGGGAGTCTTAGCTACTTACCCAGAATCCCACTCTCTACAGCGCAGTAGTTAAGCAGGACGGCCCCTGGCCACAAACCAACAGTGTGATGAAGCGTCCTATAGAAATCGTCCTCTGAAATACGCTCCCCGCGGACGCTCAATGTCTGGCTCTTCCTGAGACACAAAAATATATTAAAGGGCTAACAGACTTATAAAGAATAGTTAGGACTTGATAAGAAAAAAAACAACTATTAAAGCTTTAGTGTGCATTTAAATAATTACTATTTTCCAAACATTAGTATGAGCGTTAGATCTCTCCATCATCTGAATGAAGTATTGTGTATGAAGTGGAGCCACCGTACCTATGCACAGTCTGTGTTATCATGAGCTGCAGTGGGCAGACTCATAGAGGGACTGTTTATTATATTCTATGCAATAAAAAAAGAGCTTATAAGCACTTCTTAATATTATAAAGTACATAACAATAAATAGGTACACAAGTATATTAAATACATAGTAAAACCCAGAAACCTTCTACATGTCTTTAAAGTAAAGACACAATTTAAAAAAAAAACAGTATTTTATTAACTTGCCCCTTGAGCAATCAGATAAACCAGGTTGTGGCAGTTGCAAACAATCAGTCATGTATTAAAAAGTAACGTAACATTTATACATTGTGGGGCAGAAGCAGAGCAAGTAGCGCCCCGTGAACTTCCATATTATAACATTGTAGGTTACTATATGTCAAAAAATACAGTTGTGAATGTGCGAACCTGTATAGGAATTCCACTATGGGGCTCTTGTTGTGAAATCCTGTAACCCGTACCACGTCCCCCAGTCGGTATCTAGTAAAGAGATATTAAAGTTAGGTGCTTACTGCGCAGGCGTGACTCGCATCTTGATTGCCGGCACTGAAGGTGAATCGCCAAAATGCGCAGTTACGTCATTTGTGCACATGCGCGGCACAGGTGGTGGAGGGAGAGAGAAAGGAAGAGATAGGGACAGGGAAATAGAGAGAGAGGGGGAGAGGGTGGGAGGGAGAGAGAGAGAGAGAGGGGGAGAGGGAGGGAGGGAGAGAGAGAGAGGGGGAGAGGGAGGGAGTGGGGAGAGGGGGAGAGAGAGGGGGAGGGAGGGGGGGAAGAGAGGGAGGGAGGGGGGAAGAGAGGGAGGGAGGGGGGAAGAGAGGGAGGGAGGGGAAGAGAGGGAGGGAGGGGAAGAGAGGGAGGGAGGGGAAGAGAGGGACATAGGGGAAGAGAGGGAGGGAGGGGAAGAGAGGGAGGGAGGGGAAGAGAGGGAGGGAGAAGAAGAGAGGGAGGGAGGGGAAGAGAGGGAGGGAGGGGAAAAGAGAGAGAGAGAGTGCACAGAGAGAGACAGAGGGCGCACAGAGAGAGACAGAGGGCGCACAGAGAGAGACAGAGGGCGCACAGAGAGAGACAGAGGGCGCACAGAGAGAGACAGAGGGCGCACAGAAAGAGACAGTGGGCGCACAGAAAGAGACAGTGGGCGCACAGAAAGAGACAGAGGGCGCACAGAAAGAGACAGAGGGCGCACAGAGAGAGACAGAGGGCGCACAGAAAGAGACAGAGGGCGCACTGAAAGAGACAGAGGGCGCACAGAGAGAGACAGAGGGCGCACTGAAAGAGACAGAGGGGGCACAGAGAGAGACAGAGGGGGCACAGAGAGAGACAGAGGGCGCACAGAGAGAGACAGAGGGCGCACAGAAAGAGACAGAGAGCGCACTGAAAGAGACAGGACGCACAGAGAGAGAGACAGTGAATGCACAGAGAGAGACAGTGGGTGCACACAGAGAGAGACAGTGGGCGCACACAGAGAGAGACAGTGGGCGCACACAGAGAGAGACAGTGGGCGCACAGAGAGAGAGACAGTGGGCGCACAGAGAGAGAGACAGTGGGCGCACAGAGAGAGAGACAGTGGGCGCACACAGAGAGAGACAGTGGGCGCACACAGAGAGAGACAGTGGGCGCACAGAGAGAGAGACAGTGGGCGCACAGAGAGAGAGACAGTGGGCGCACAGAGAGAGAGACAGTGGGCGCACACAGAGAGAGACAGTGGGCGCACCTCAAATACTATGTAACTATGTAGTGACTTTCATAATCTGCCCACTCCAAAGGACAATATAACACTTCCCTTACATTTATTATCAAAAAGTATCTTTCAGATATTAAAAGTACTAAATACCAGAAATGGCGTCACTAATACTTTCCTATAATCTTTACATTGAGTCTTGGACTAAGCCCATGGTGTCATGTTAGGTTATTTTCATATTCAGCTGCTACTGTACAGCAGTGATTGCGGCAGCATTTGTCATCTGTACACCATTTACAAATTCCTGTATGGTTGCAGTTACCAGAAACTACTTTTTTCATACCATTACTGTCTATCAGTACTGATTACTGAACTCTCCAGTGACCACTCACCTAATGAGTCCATCTCTGTTGGTTACGACCAGCTCGTAGGCCTCGCCTTCACTCACGTCCTGCAAGGAGAGTGTTGCCGGCTGATCTTCCTTTATTACAGTGGCCGGTATGAACTCAAAGAACACAAATCGAGGGGAGAGAACATAACGAGGAGCAGGGTCATCTGGCCAAAGGTTCACTCCGATAAGGCCTGAAGAGAGGACAGGTTATGTGGAGTGAGAGAGGAGAGAAGGAAATCGGCAGAATTAAAAAGGGAAAAGAAGAGGGGAGGGCGAGAAGAGAGATAAAAAGAGGGGGATGAGATAATGAGGGGAGAAAAGTATGAAAAAACACGAGGACGGAAAGTAGATGGAGACGTGGGAAAAGTGGGAAGATGAGAGGGAAAAGAGGGAGGAAGGAGCAGTAAAAGAAGCAGGGAGGATAAAAGGGGCCAGTAATGAAAAAGAGGAGAGTGGGGAAGGAAGACGAGAAATATCAAATAGGAAGAACAAATAAAAAGAGAGAAAGGAGGGGGGGGGGAAAGGGAAGAGTAAAGAGACAAGAGGGAAGGAGAGAAAACGGAAGAGGGTGAGGAAAGAGACGAAGGGAAGAGGTTGGGGATAGAGGAACGGAGGAGAGAATGGAGAAGAGGATAAAAAAAGAAACAGGAGGGGGAAGGGGAATAGGATGAGGAAAAGAGACGGAGGGGGGAAGGAAAGAGGATGACAAAAGAGACAGGGGGGGAGAAGGAAAGAGAATGCGGAAAGAGACAGGAGGGGGAAGAGGATGAGGAAAGACACAAGAGGATGGGAAGACGATGAGGAAAGAGACAGGAGGGGGGAAGTGAAGAGGAAAGAGACAGAAGGGGGAAGGGAAGAGGTTGGGGATAGAGACAGGAACGGGGGGATGGAGACAGGAACGGAGGATAGAATGGGGAAGAGGATGAAGAAAGAGACAGGAGGGGGGAGGAAAGAAAATGAGGAAAGAGACAGGAGGGGGGAAGGAAAGAGACTGAAGGGGGAAGGAAAGTGGATGAGGAAAGAGACAGGAAGGGGAAGATGATGAGGAAAGAGACAGGAGGGGGGAGAGGATGAGGAAAGAGACAGGAGGGGGAGAGGATGAGGAAAGAGACAGGAGGATGGGGAGAGGATGAGGAAAGAGACAGGAGGATGGGGAGAGGATGAAGAAAGAGACAGGAGGATGGGGAAAGCATGAGAAGATACAGGAGGATGGGGAAAGGGTGAGGAAAGAGACAGGAGGATGGGGAAAGGATGAGGAAAGAGACAAGAGGATGGGGAAAGGATGAGGAAAGAGACAAGAGGATTGGGAGGGAATAGGATGAGGAAAGAGACAGAAGGGGGAAGGGAAGAGGTTGGGGATAGAGACAGGAATGGGAGGAGAGAATGGGGAAGAGGATGAATAAAAGAGATTGGAGGGGGAAGGAAAGAGGATGACGAAAGAGACAGGAGGGGGAAGGAAAGAAGTTGATGAAAGAGACAGGAGGGGGGAAGGAAAGACGATGAGGAAAGAGACAGGACGGAGGAAGTAAAGAGAATGAGGAAAGAGACAGGAGGAGGGAAGGGGAATAGGATGAGCAAAAGAGACAGAAGTGGGGAACGAAAGAAAATGACGAAAGAGACGGGGGGAATGGAAAGAAGATGAGGAAAAGACAGGAGGGGGAAGGAAAGAGGAAAGAAAGAGATAGAAGGAGGAAGGAAAGAGGATGCCAAAAGAGACAGGAGGGGGAAGAGGATGAGGAAAGAGACAGGAGGGGGAAGGGAAGAGGTTGGGGATAGAGACAGGAATGGGGAAGAGGATGAAGAAAGAGACAGGAAGTGGAAGGGGAATAGGATGAGGAAAAGAGACAGGAGGAGGGAGGAAAGAGGATGACGAAAGAGACAGGAGGGGTAAAGGAAAGAGAATGAGGAAAGAGACAGGAGGGGGAAGAGGATGAAGAAGAGATAGGAGGATGGGAAGGGGATGATGAGGAAAGAGACAGGAGGGGGGAAGGGAAGAGGAAAGAGACAGAAGTGAAGAGGTTGGGGATAGAGACAGGAATGGGAGTAGAGAATGGGGAAGAGGATGAAGAAAGAGACAGGAGGGGGAAGGGGAATAGGAGGAGGAAAGGGGAATAGGATGAGGAAAGAGACAGGAGGGGGAAGAGGATGAGGAAAGAGACAAGAGGGGAAGAGGATGAGGAAAGAGACAAGAGGATGGGAAAGGAAGAGGATGAGGAAAGAGACAGGAGGGGGGGAAGTGAAGATGTAAGAGACAGAAGACGGAAGGGAAGAGGTTGGGGATAGAGACAGGAATGGGAGTAGAGAAGGGGGAAAAGGATGAAGAAAGAGACAGGAGGGGGAAGGGGTGTAGAATGAGGAGAAGAGACAGGAGGGGGGAACGAAATAGGATGAGGAAAGAGACATGAGGGGGGAGGAAAGATGATGAGGAAAGAGACAGGAGGGGAAGGGAAGATGATGAGGAAAGAGACAGGAGGGAGGAAGTGAAGAGGAAAGAGACAGACAGAAGGGGGAAGAGGATGAGGAAAGACAGACAGGAGGTGAAAAGGGAAGAGGTTGAGGAAAGAGAGAGAGAAAGAAAGAAAGAAAGAAAGAAAGAAAGAAAGAAAGAGGATAAAAAATTTTTTTTTTTAAAGGAGAGAAAATAATACAGGAAACCAAATCAAATATTCATCTGAAAATATCTAAATTTTCTCAGAGCTCCATATTTCACCTTCTGTTGCACAGTACATGGGAGAGTAGATTGGGACCCCTTGGCACACTGTGTCTTTAAGGATCTGGGAGTCCAGCTCACTGCCCCCTGATGCCACGGTTATGATCACCTGCAGTTTGGGCCACACTCTCTTTGCAATCCCATGGAATCCCACCTCTACCTGGTAGCGGATCTCAGAGGCTCGATGGGCATCTGGCACCAGCAGAGCCTCAATCTGCCGCCTGGTGTCAGGAGGAACCTTCATGTCCGGGCACAACCGCCCCAGTTGAATGTCTCGGGCGAGAGAGTCCCAGCGAGACTCTAGGAGAGAGAAGACCTGTCGGAGCAGCCAGGGAAGTCCGGCCTCCAGGGCACTGAGCTCTGGATCCTTCAATGCAAACAGAAGCTGTGTGTAGAGGGTGTCGTGGTGGGACATAGTGGGGTGGGCAGGAGATTGCGGGCAGTACAGATGCCTCAGGAATATGGAGGCTGGGGCAGGAGGGTATGGACCCACTGGGATCCCAGCCTCAGAGAGACGGAGAGGTCTCAAGAAGCTGGAGAACCTGAAGACCTTTTCCAGCGCTCCTGGGAAATGGTCATGAAGGACCTCCAGGCAGAGAGCCGTCCCCTGGAGAAGGAAGAGACCAGGCATTAGCCATATAATCCTTCAACTCATATAGCACCACATATCCTCTCTCTATAAGTCCTCCTTTTATTCCTAATGCCCTCTTCCTATAACTCATCTTAATGTTCTATAGGACTCCTCCTATAACTACTCTTGCTACTCCATATAATCTTTATGTATAACTCAAATTACTACTCCATATAAGAACTCCATATAACTCCAATAACGATTCACTATAACGCTTCCAGTTGATCCATGTAAATCCTTCTGTAATTCCATATAATACTTACCTACAACTCCTCCTATTGCCCCTCTCTAAGCCTGATTGATCAATTTAACAAGTCCTATTAATCTATATAAACCATATAACCATTACTTTGTATACCCCTCTCTATAACTAATCATTTCATTTCCTATAACTCAGCCTAATGCTTTATAAAACTCAACCCTTGAGGTCCAACTACTGCTCCATATCACATAGACCTATGAGATCATATACCACTTCACATAACTGCTCCACAACTGTTTCTAGAACATCATATATTTGTTTCCGTCGTTCAGTCATACCCGACTCTCTGTGACCTCATGGTCCGTAACACACCAGGGCATCTTTATGTCCATGGTCATGCTGACCCACTTGGTGTTCTTCGCAGAGATACTGGAGTGGGTTGCCAGTTCCGTCTCCAGTGGGCCACAGTATACAGCTTCTGGTATTCCTAGGTGGTCTCCCATCCAAGTACTGACCCGGCCCAACCCTGCATGGCTTCAGGGTGGTGTGGCCTCTTGGTTCCCTGGCTTGAATCTGACCTTGAAAGCACTGAATCCTAACCACTGGACCACCAGGGAATCCACATATAGCCATCCATATAACTCAAAATAACCCATTCTACATGAACATATAACCCTTCTTATAATTTTAATTACAAAATGTAACCTTTTCTAAATCATATACCCCTTCCTATAACTCTTTTACGCATTCTAGAACATTATATCCATCTACCTATTTCTCCATACAACATCATATACTCCTTCCCATAACTCCTGCCTGCTCTATATATCCATTACAAGTTCTCAGGATGATCCTAGGAGCATATTGAGACCAGGTTACCTGCAGGAAGCGCTCCACGGCGCTGTGGGCGGTGACAGGGATGGCTTTGGGGGCTCCTGATGTCCCTGCTGTGGCTACTAGAGCCAGAGGCCTCCCCGGCACTAGGATATTCTCCTCTCCCCTGGACACCCGCTCAATCCAGTCTTTGTAGTGGGTGTAAGTAGTCAGGGGGTGGAGCTTATGGAACGTGGAGACATCTATAGGAGCGAGATACAGAGGACACCATTACTAGAGGGGTGGGCTTATATATGTATATAAAAAACCTCTGTAGTGCTAAAATAAATTAATGTAGCTTTTAAATCTTAAAATTTTGGCTTCTCTCCATGCTCTATCTGATATCTAAAAGTTGGGAGAGGAGCTGTCCTGACAGGAGTTTTTGTCTGCCTCCTTCCCTAGGAACCAAACCTAGACAGGTCAGAAAAAAATGATCACAGCCTCCTGAGCAGATCTGCTCCCACGCCCTGGATACTTAATGGTTGGAGGGCGAGAAGCAGCTCTGCTAATCCATGAAAAACTAATGTTCAAATGTGAGTTTTAAAAGCTACACTGAATTCATTTTATTTATCTACTGATTTAATTAGTAATGGATTAGAATGAACTGGAAACCCTGGAAGGGGAAAGAGAAAGAAGCGAGCAAAGGAAAAGAGGGAGATGAGCAAAGGAAAACAGAGAGAAGCTAGCAAGAGGAAAAGAGGGAGGTGAGCAAGAGGAAATGGGGCTGAGCACGGGGAAAGACATAGATAAGTGAGAAAGAGGAAAGAGGACTGACCAAGAGGAAAGAGTGAGAGATAAGCAAGAGGAAAGGGGACTGATGAAGCAGAAAGAACGAGAGATAGGTGAGCAGGAAGAAAGAGTGAGAGATAAGCAAGTAAGAGGAAAGAGAGAAAGAGGACTGACCAAGCAGAAAGAAAGAGAGATAAGTGAGCAGGAGGAAAGAAAGAAACAAGCAAGAGTAATCAGGACTGTCCAAGGAGAAAGAAAGAGACATAAGTGAGCAGGAGGAAAGAGTGAAGAACATGCAAGAGGAAAGGAAGAGAGATGACAGAGAAACAGGAAAGAGGACTGACCAAAGAGAAAAAGCAAGAGATAAGTGAGCAAGATAGAAGAGCGAGAGGTAAGCGAGCAAGAGGAAAGAGGACTGACCAAGGGGAAAGAAAGAAAGATAAGCAAGCAAGAGGAAAGAGTGAGTGATAAGCAAGAGGAAAGAGGACTGACCAAGGGGAAAGAAAGAAAGATAAGCAAGCAAGAGGAAAGAGTGAGAGATAAGCAAGAGGAAAGGGGACTGACCAAGGGGAAAGAAAGAAAGATAAGCAAGCAAGAGGAAAGAGTGAGTGATAAGCAAGAGGAAAGAGGACTGACCAAGGGGAAAGAAAGAAAGATAAGCAAGCAAGAGGAAAGAGTGAGTGATAAGCAAGAGGAAAGGGGACTGACCAAGGGGAAAGAAAGAAAGATAAGCAAGCAAGAGGAAAGAGTGAGTGATAAGCAAGAGGAAAGAGGACTGACCAAGGGGAAAGAAAGAAAGATAAGCAAGCAAGAGGAAAGAGTGAGTGATAAGCAAGAGGAAAGAGGACTGACCAAGGGGAAAGAAAGAAAGATAAGCAAGCAAGAGGAAAGAGTGAGAGATAAGCAAGAGGAAAGGGGACTGACCAAGGGGAAAGAAAGAAAGATAAGCAAGCAAGAGGAAAGAGTGAGAGATAAGCAAGAGGAAAGGGGACTGATGAAGCAGAAAGAACAAGAGATAAGTGAGCAGGAAGAAAGAGTGAGAGATAAGCAAGTAAGAGGAAAGAGAGAAAGAGGACTGACCAAGGGGAAAGAAAGAAAGATAAGCAAGCAAGAGGAAAGAGTGAGTGATAAGCAAGAGGAAAGGAGGACTGACCAAGGGGAAAGAAAGAAAGATAAGCAAGCAAGAGGAAAGAGTGAGAGATAAGCAAGAGGAAAGAGGACTGACCAAGGGGAAAGAAAGAAAGATAAGCAAGCAAGAGGAAAGAGTGAGTGATAAGCAAGAGGAAAGAGGACTGACCAAGGGGAAAGAAAGAAAGATAAGCAAGCAAGAGGAAAGAGTGAGAGATAAGCAAGAGGAAAGAGGACTGACCAAGGGGAAAGAAAGAAAGATAAGCAAGCAAGAGGAAAGAGTGAGTGATAAGCAAGAGGAAAGAGGACTGACCAAGGGGAAAGAAAGAAAGATAAGCAAGCAAGAGGAAAGAGTGAGAGATAAGCAAGAGGAAAGGGGACTGATGAAGCAGAAAGAACAAGAGATAAGTGAGCAGGAAGAAAGAGTGAGAGATAAGCAAGTAAGAGGAAAGAGAGAAAGAAGACTGACCAAGGGGAAAGAAAGAGAGATAAGTGAGCATGAGGAAAGAAAGAAACAAGCAAGAGTAATCAGGACTGTCCAAGGAGAAAGAAAGAGAGATAAGAGAGCTAGTGGCAAGAGTGAGAAGTGAGCAAGGGGAAAGAGTGAGAGGTGAGAAGCATCTCAATACAGCGTGTAATGCTTCTATTTGAACATTAGTGTTTCAGACTTCACCAGACCTGCTTCTTTCCACCCATATTTAATGTCCAGATGGTGAAGAGGAGTCTTCATCTTCTTCCTTCCCTGCCATGGCTAGCCTCTTGGGCAAATCCTTTCATACTATCTGGACACCTAACAGGGGTGGAGAAACCCTAAAGTTCAAATGTAAGTTTTAAAAGCTATAGTGAAATTATTTTCTTCAACTGCTATTGAACCGAACAGGACACCCAGATATCCAGCCCCCTCACCTGTCATGTCTTTGAAGTGGTGCTTCCTCCCATACTCCGTGTTCTGCAGCTCTCTCAGGCTCTCATGCAGCGCTCTTGTCTGCGCACTCAGGGCCTCTTTGGTCTCTCTTTCCAGGATCCTGCGCTGCTCCTGATTGGCCAGGACTCGGAGGCACCTCCAGCGACGCACCCGATCTGCCCAGCCCTGCCAGCGGGCAACAAGGAGGAGGAGGCTGCCACAGAGCAGCAGGGCAAAGAAGAGGAAGGGAAGCATCCTGGGGGCTTGGAGACATGAACCAATCAGAGTGCAGGAAAGTAAGAAAGCATGTGATGTTCCTCCAGGTAACGAATAACTAATCTCTATATCTTCTCTTTTTCCTATATGGCACTCCTCCATATAACTCATCCTCATAATTCTATAATTCCTATTTTGCTGCATATGGCTCCATATAACCTCTTCCTAAATACCCCTACATATAACGTTTTAGTACAATCCCTTCATATAACTTCTGCAACATTTAACCCTCCACAAATCCTTCTATTATTCCATATCCCATACCCTAGAATTCTTCATATATCTCCAAATAACCCCTCTCTATAACATATAAAGTACTCTGTAACTCATTCAATTGCTTCATACAATTCAATATATATATAGAATTCCTCATATTGCTAAATATAATCATTACCTATAACTCCTGTTATTACTCCTTATAAGCCTTTATTATAACTCCTAATGATCCATATAACCACTGTATATAAACTCTCATTGCTTCATATAACTTTTCTATAACTCCATAAACCATTCCCTATAACACTCCATTACTGCTCTCTGATACCTTTCCCTATAATTATTCCATATATTTCCTTCCTATGCTCTAACGCCATATAACTGATCCATATAACTCTTACTTCTCCATATAACTCCTCTTATTTATCCAGTACGTTCTCCATACAACTCATCCTATTTATCTGTATACACTCTTCCTATAACTTATCTTATTTATCCTATAATCTCTCCCTATAACTGTACCTATTTCTCCATATAATGGTCTCTCATGCTATTTCTCCATAAAACTGCGCTTATAACTCCTCTTATTCCTCCCTATAATTCCTCCTATTTCTCCTTACATACTCTCCCTATAACTATTTCTCCATACAACCTTCTCTATAACTCCTCCTATTGCACCATATACCTTTATGTATACCACATCACTGCTCTATGCTATTCAATACCTCTCCCTATAATTCACATTGTTCCATATAGTTGTTTTCTATGTTCTAACTCCTTCTAACTGATCCCTTTAACTCTTATTTCTTTGTATAACTCATCTTATTTATCCAATACCCTCTCCCTATAACTCATACTATCTATCCATAGACCCTCTCCCTATAACTCATACTATTAATCCATAGAGCCTCTCCCTATAACTCATACTATTTATCCATAGACCCTCTCCAAATAACTCATCTTATCTATCCATAGACCCTCTCCAAATAACTCATCTTATCTATCCATAGACCCTCTCCCTATAACTCATACTATTTATCCATAGACCCTCTCCCTATAACTCATACTATCTATCCATAGACCCTCTCCCTATAACTCATCCTATCTATCCATAGAACCTCTCCCTATAACTCATCCTATCTATCCATAGACCCTTTCCCTATAACTCATCCTATCTATCCATAGCCCCTTTCCCTATAACTCATCCTATCTATCCATAGACCCTCTCCCTATAACTCATCCTATCTATCCATAGACCCTTTCCCTATAACTCATCCTATCTATCCATAGCCCCTTTCCCTATAACTCATACTATTTATCCATATACCCTCTCCCTATAACTCATACTATTTATCCATATACCCTCTCCATATAACTCATACTATTTATCCATATACCCTCTCCATATAACTCATACTATTTATCCATAGACCCTCTCCCTATAACTCATACTATTTATCCATAGACCCTCTCCCTATAACTCATCCAATCTATCCATAGACCCTCTCCCTATAACTCATCCTATCTATCCATAGTCCCTCCCTCTATTACTATCTATCCATAGACCCTCTCCCTATAACTCATACTATTTATCCATATACCCTCTCCCTATAACTCATCCTATTTATCCATATACCCTCTCCCTATAACTCATACTTTTTATCCATATACCCTCTCCATATAACTCATACTATTTATCCATAGACCCTCTCTCTATAACTCATACTATTTATCCATAGACCCTCTCCCTATAACTCATCCAATCTATCCATAGACCCTCTCCCTATAACTCATCCTATCTATCCATAGTCCCTCCCTCTATTACTATCTATCCATAGACCCTCTCCCTATAACTCATACTATTTATCCATATACCCTCTCCCTATAACTCATCCTATTTATCCATATACCCTCTCCCTATAACTCATCCTATTTATCCATATACCCTCTCCCTATAACTCATACTATTTATCCATAGACCCTCTCCCTATAACTCATACTATTTATCCATATACCCTCTCCATATAACTCATACTATTTATCCATAGACCCTCTCCCTATAACTCATCCTATTTATCCATATACCCTCTCCCTATAACTCATCCTATTTATCCATATACCCTCTCCCTATAACTCATACTATTTATCCATATACCCTCTCCATATAACTCATACTATTTATCCATATACCCTCTCCCTATAACTCATTCTATTTATCCATATACCCTCTCCCTATATCTCATCCTATTTATCCATATACCCTCTCCCTATAACTCATTCTATTTATCCATATACCCTCTCCCTATAACTCATTCTATTTATCCATATACCCTCTCCCTATATCTCATCCTATTTATCCATATACCCTCTCCCTATAACTCATCCTATCTATCCATAGACCCTCTCCCTATAACTCATCCTATCTATCCATAGACCCTCTCCCTATAACTCATCCTATCTATCCATATACCCTCTCCCTATATCTCATCCTATTTATTCATAGACCCTCTCCCTATAACTCATACTATTTATCCATATACCCTCTCCATATAACTCATACTATTTATCCATATACCCTCTCCCTATAACTCATTCTATTTATCCATATACCCTCTCCATATAACTCATACTATTTATCCATATACCCTCTCCCTATAACTCATACTATCTATCCATAGACCCTCTCCCTATAACTCATACTATTAATCCATAGAGCCTCTCCCTATAACTCATACTATTTATCCATAGACCCTCTCCAAATAACTCATCTTATCTATCCATAGACCCTCTCCAAATAACTCATCTTATCTATCCATAGACCCTCTCCCTATAACTCATACTATTTATCCATAGACCCTCTCCCTATAACTCATACTATCTATCCATAGACCCTCTCCCTATAACTCATCCTATCTATCCATAGAACCTCTCCCTATAACTCATCCTATCTATCCATAGACCCTTTCCCTATAACTCATCCTATCTATCCATAGCCCCTTTCCCTATAACTCATCCTATCTATCCATAGACCCTCTCCCTATAACTCATCCTATCTATCCATAGACCCTTTCCCTATAACTCATCCTATCTATCCATAGCCCCTTTCCCTATAACTCATACTATTTATCCATATACCCTCTCCCTATAACTCATACTATTTATCCATATACCCTCTCCATATAACTCATACTATTTATCCATATACCCTCTCCATATAACTCATACTATTTATCCATAGACCCTCTCCCTATAACTCATACTATTTATCCATAGACCCTCTCCCTATAACTCATCCAATCTATCCATAGACCCTCTCCCTATAACTCATCCTATCTATCCATAGTCCCTCCCTCTATTACTATCTATCCATAGACCCTCTCCCTATAACTCATACTATTTATCCATATACCCTCTCCCTATAACTCATCCTATTTATCCATATACCCTCTCCCTATAACTCATCCTATTTATCCATATACCCTCTCCCTATAACTCATACTATTTATCCATAGACCCTCTCCCTATAACTCATACTATTTATCCATATACCCTCTCCATATAACTCATACTATTTATCCATAGACCCTCTCCCTATAACTCATCCTATTTATCCATATACCCTCTCCCTATAACTCATCCTATTTATCCATATACCCTCTCCCTATAACTCATACTATTTATCCATATACCCTCTCCATATAACTCATACTATTTATCCATATACCCTCTCCCTATAACTCATTCTATTTATCCATATACCCTCTCCCTATATCTCATCCTATTTATCCATATACCCTCTCCCTATAACTCATTCTATTTATCCATATACCCTCTCCCTATAACTCATTCTATTTATCCATATACCCTCTCCCTATATCTCATCCTATTTATCCATATACCCTCTCCCTATAACTCATCCTATCTATCCATAGACCCTCTCCCTATAACTCATCCTATCTATCCATAGACCCTCTCCCTATAACTCATCCTATCTATCCATATACCCTCTCCCTATATCTCATCCTATTTATTCATAGACCCTCTCCCTATAACTCATACTATTTATCCATATACCCTCTCCATATAACTCATACTATTTATCCATATACCCTCTCCCTATAACTCATTCTATTTATCCATATACCCTCTCCATATAACTCATACTATTTATCCATATACCCTCTCCCTATAACTCATTCTATTTATCCATATACCCTCTCCCTATATCTCATCCTATTTATCCATATACCCTCTCCCTATAACTCATCCTATCTATCCATAGACCCTCTCCCTATAACTCATCCTATCTATCCATAGACCCTCTCCCCATAACTCCTATTTATCCACCCTATAACTTCTCTTATTTCTCAAATATTCATTCCCTATAACTCTACATATTCCTTCATATAAATGTCCCTCATGCTTTTTCTCCATAAAACTGCTCCGTATAACTCATCTTATTCCTCCATATAGCTATACCTACTTCTTCATATAACCATCCCTATAACTCATCTTATCCCCCTCTATATTTCCTATTTCTCAATATACCCCTCTCTATAACTATAATTTTTTCTCCATTTAACTCTCCATATATCCTCTTATTCCTGCATATAACTATCCCTTTTTTTCCATATACCCCTCCCTATAACTATATCTCCATTTAACAGACCCTATAACTCCTCCCATTCCTGCATGTAACTCTCCCCTTTTCTCCATATACCCCTCTCTATAACTATACCTGTCTCCATATAACCCTCCCTATAACTCCTCTCCTTTCTCCATATAACCCTCCCTGTAGCCCACATACCTGGGTGCCCAGCGCCCTCTCTGTCACCCTCACAAACCCCCCTTGCACTCTGAGAACCTCAACTCTGTAACTCACAGCTTACCTTCACTTCCCAGATCACAACAATGTGACGTCACACAGACCACGCCCTCTCCCTTACAGACAACGCCAATGGCCAATCAATGCTGCAGGGTGTGAATCAATTATGAGCCATATTTAAAACTGGCGGCTGACACTGATGAAAAATATATGGGAGCCATATTTGTTACTGGCAACATTGACATTTTCCAAATACAGTTAAGATATGCCCACACAATATGTTTTCATTTGTTTATTTAATAACTGGATAGCAATTTATAAAACGTAATACATTGCTTTATTACTTTTCTACATTCTAAAAACGTATTATCAAGTGCAGTTCTACTAAAGAGTATTTTATCAATATAGGACTAAATATTATTTGTGTCATTTCCCTCCCACTTACCCTGTCCACACCAACCCAACTATGATTTGTCTTACTTTGTACTTTGTAGCGCAGGTTTCTGCACTATCACCTCCATTTTCACAGCTGATTCACCCACAAATATACGGTAATCACTAATTAACCTTCTACTCTCTTTTCACTTACATTTCTCTTTTTAATTACTTTGCCTTTTGTTTTTTTTATCCATTTGTCTGTAAGCTCGCAAGCTCTCAGTCATGCAAAGCACTTTGTGTCATGTGCATGATTTTTAGCTCAAGGGCAGGGACCCAAAAAATTTTTGTGTCAGTCTGTCAAATGTCATATTGTTATACCCGTGTATTACTATACCACAGCGCTACAGAATGTGTTGGCGCTATATAAATGAGAGACAATAATTAGTTTTATTAAAAAAACAGGAGTTTTATCTACACAATTACTATTTTGTTTTTCAGTTGATTTATGCTCTTTCCTGAACATCAGTTTTAAACCCTTTAAGGGACCCAGCAAATGCCTAGAAATTAAAATAATACACATATTACTTGTTAGTATTATTGAAAGCACTGGCAGTTGTAGCTGCAACATACTTATTGTACAGATAGGAGCCCCCTATCCCTCCACCCCCTCTATTATGTGTAGGATTTCAGATTGTGCAACAGTTCGGAGATCAGAGTTTCACCTGATGACTACATATGGAAGTAATATTTTCTTGTGTAATGTTTAACTTCCATTCAAGGATTCCAGATCCAAGATAGTAATATATATGTGTGCATAAAGTATTAATAAGTGTCAGTGGGTATTTAGATCCAGGCAGCGCCAGCTCCATATGGGCGCTATCAAGTTGTAACAGATGTCGGAATAGATATTTATTCCTTTTTTTTTTGTATATTGTCACAGGTTTTAGCTGTGAATGCAAATCAGTGCCAGAGAAAGAGACACCGGACAGACGGCGACAGTGAGAGACAGGACAGAGAAAGAATGAGAGACAGGAAAGAGAGAGAGGTAGACAAGACAGAGAGACAGGACAGAGAGAGAGAGACAGGACAGAGAGAGACACAGCTATCTTGATCCAGTGTGCGCTGAGCTCGTTCGTGAGATCTTGTGCAATATCATGTGACCGAGTGAGACGTCACAGACACGCGGCTACGTTAGGAAGCTCTTCTCATCACTTCCATAGCAACAACAGCATCTGACAACAGCAACGTGAGCGCAGGTCAGCGTCATCAGTGATATTGTGCGAGATCTCGCCAGAGTGCTGGGTCATGGCAGCCGCATGCCCACATTATTTGACTAGCTGCCTCCCTCCTGTGATGTGGGTGTGTGGGAAGATCACAGAGGAAGAGCGTCCTGCTAAATGACAGCCCCTTAGACCAGAGGGGCGACAGAAACCGGACAGAGAGAGAGACCGGACTGAGAACGAGAGAGACAGGACAGAGCAAGAAAGAGCGACAGGACAGAGCGAGAGAGAGAGACAGGACAGAGAGAGAGACAGAACAGAGAGGGAGAGGACAGAGAGAGAAACACACAAGATAGATAGAGCGAGAGAGACAGGACAGAGCAAGAAAGAGCGACAGGACAGAGCGAGAGAGAGAGACATAGGAGAGTGAGACCCAGGACAGAGAGAGAGACAGAACAGAGAGGGAGAGGACAGAGAGAGAAACACACAAGATAGATAGAGCGAGAGAGACAGGACAGAGCAAGAAAGAGCGACAGGACAGATAGAGAGAGAGAGACACAGGAGAGTGAGACACAGGACAGAGAGAGAGACAGAACAGAGAGGGAGAGGACAGCGAGAGAAACACACAAGATAGATAGAGCGAGAGAGACAGGACAGAGCGAGCAAGACAGGACAGAGCAAGAAAGAGCGACAGGACAGATCGAGAGAGAGAGACACAGGAGAGTGAGACACAGGACAGAGAGAGAGACAGAACAGAGAGGGAGAGGACAGAGAGAGAAACACACAAGATAGATAGAGCGAGAGAGACAGGATAGAGCGAGCAAGACAGGACAGAGCAAGAAAGAGAGACTGGACAGAGAGAGAGACAGAACAGATAGAGAGAGAAAGAGACAGGACAGGAGAGAGAGAGGACAGAGAGAGATATACACTGGACAGAGGGAGAATCATATACAGGACAGAGAGAGAGACAGGACACAGAGAGGGAGATACACAGGACAGCGAGAGAGAGACAGGACAGAGAGAGAGAGACAGGACAGAGAGAGAGAGAGACAGGACAGAGAGAGAGACACACACGACAGAGAGAGTCACAGGACAGAGAGAGAGACACAGGACAGAGAGGGAGAGACAGGACAGAGAGAGACAAGACAGAGAGAGAGAGAGGATACAGAGAGAGAGATACAGGGCAGAGAGAAAGACAGAACATAGAGAGACAGAACAGAGAGAGATAGCATAGACAATGCAATATAACATTTTATGATACCATCATTTATGGTAGCCAAATTAATAATATATATATACTAGCAACTTGCCCGTCAAAAATGACGGCAATACAATTTGAAGCCATAGCAATGCTGTTTGCCACACAATGTAAGTCTTTTGCTCCTCTGAGGACCTTGGGGGCTCATTGCTTCAAGTTTTCTGCTTTGCAACGATCACCTTCGGTGCTCATCGCGAACACAGATATATAAGTACAGTGTCAAATATTACAATTATTCAGTACAGGGAATTATTGGATTAATATGAATTAATAAAGTAATATACTTTACCTATTTATATTTAATATGTAGCATTCAATATCCTGAAGAGCTAACAATCTCTTTGGATTTTCCTGCATCTGAAAATGTACAGTTGGACTGTTGATCACCTGAGGAGAAAGTGTCAGCAATGTGCCAAGTGTGCAGTGTAAATAGGCTGCGTCCGCGAGGGCGCCATTTTAGAATCATAATGTTATTATTTGCAAGTTAGTGTTGTAAAATGACGGCTTTTTTCTATGTGTTACTTGGCTCGCGAGCATTTTCTATCCGTTGTAATAGTATATTGTGTATCTCCTACGTTCCTGGATAACGCGTACATACCTAAATGCCGTGATTTGTGCGCCTCGTTCTCCTTTAGCCTTGTTTTAATTTTTTTTATCCGCCATTTTTGTTCTCACTTAGCTGATTTTCGAGTGCCGAAACTCATCAAATTTGGCTTAAATTTCCGTGCAACCTCACTCCCAAGCGTCCTGGCGTTCCCCCCGTGCTGTCTGTGTTTTTTTCTGTTCTTTTTTGTTTTTGGTGTTTTTCGATTTCCGCAGTTCGACCATTAAAGTCCTATTTTTGCGAGGTCGTTTTTTTTGCCCGGAAATTCCAAGGTCGGAATTTTTTTTTCCAAGTTCTGCGTTTGTCAACTGCTTGCAGCCTAAGTAAGTCCCGCATTTCTTAACTGCTTGCAGGCTAAGTCCTGCGTGTTTCAATGCCTCAACTGCTCGCCTCACTTCTATGCCTCAACGGCTCGCCCCGTTTGACAACTATTATATGTGATAGTACAGTATCTAAATGTTGTTTTTTGCTTCAAATGAAGGACATATGGGAGGCCAAGAGGGATTGGTGACTGTCTTTCCAAAAGAGGGACACCTGGGAGATATGACATTCTGCAGTAAAGAAAATAAATATACAAATGTTAAAAATATAAAGGTTTGTTTTTGCATAAAAAAAAAAAAATGCTAGAAAGGTTAAAAAAACAAAAAACATTCATGTTGGAAGTAATTTCAAAATTTTGTATGTTAGGGCACCAGCTGAGTTTTGGAAGTCTACAGAGAAATGATTTGCTCCTTCTACCGTGATTACTACTTAGAGTCCCTTGGACTGCAAGAAGATCCAATAAATCAGTAATTCACAAAATCTAATTAGCATTCATTATTCACGTTGAAAGCACTGGCAGATGGCAACAAATACAATTATTCTTCTGTATTCAAATTAATTTGTGAAGTTAATAAGCAAAAAACATCAAAAAGTAGATTCCACTACAGCATTATTGCATATACACGGTAATAAATTAGATGCTGTATTTATTTACATTATAAATATGTTTTAGCCTATTTTTAATTATAGTTCCTTAACAAAGTACAGTCTAAATATTGGAATAGAGTGGACATTTCAATGTGTGATAGACAGTCTGAGGGAATATTTATATGATTTTATTGTTCAGTCCTTCAGTCGTGTTCGACTGTTGGTGACCATATGGACGCAGCACACCAGGCACACGTGTCTGTGTTTCTGGTTGTTTTTATCCATGAGAAATTCTTGGCAAAGATACTGGACGGGTTGCCAGTTCCTTCTCCAGTGGAGCACAATTCGTCTGACCTTTCTGCCCATCCTGGGTGACCCTACATGGTATACCTCACAGCTTCATTGAAGTACACAAGTACCTTCACAATGACAAGGTAGCGATCCAGAAAAGGTTTATACAAAAAAAAAAAAAAAAAATATATATATATATATATATATATATATATATATATATATATATATAGTGGATATAAAAAGTCGACACACCGCTGTTAAAATGCCAGGTTTCTGTGCAGTAAAAAAATGAGACAAAGATAAATCATTTCAGAACTTTTCCCACCTTTAATGTGACCTATAAACTGTACAACTTAATTGAAAAACAAACTGAAATTTTTTAGGTGAAGGGAAGAAAAAATATGAAAATAAAATAATATGGTTGCATAAGTTTGCACACCCTTAAACTAATACTTTGTTGAAGCACCTTGTGATTGTATTACAGCACTCAGTCTTTTTGGGTATGAGTCTATCAGCATGGCACATTTTGACTTGGCAAGATTTGCCCACTCTTCTTTGCAAAAACACTCCAAATCTGTCAGATTGCGAGGGCATCTCCTGTGCACAGCCCTCTTCAGATCACCCCACAGATTTTCAATCAGATTCAGGTCTGGGCTCTGCCTGGGCCATTCCAAAACTTTAATCTTCTTCTGGTGAAGCCATTCCTTTGTTGATTTGGATGTATGCTTTGGGTCGTTGTCATGCTGAAAGATGAAGTTCCTCTTCATGTTCAGCTTTCTAGCAGAAGCCTGAAGGTTTTGTGCCAATATTGACTGGTATTTGGAACTGTTCATAATTCCCTCTATCTTAACTAAGTTCCATCTGAAGAAAAACAGCCCCAAAGCATGATGCTGCCACCACCATGCTTCACTGTGGGTATGGTGTTCTTTTGGTGATGTGCAGTGTTGTTTTTGCGCCAAACATATCTTTTGGAATTATGGCCAAAAAGTTCAACATTGGTTTCATCAGACCAGAACACCTTTTCCCACATGCTTTTGGGAGACTTCAGATGTGTTTTTGCAAAATGTAGCCTGGCTTGGATGTCTTTCTTCGTAAGAAAAGGCTTTCGTCTTGCCACTCTACCCCATAGCCCAGACATATGAAGAATACGGGAGATTGTTGTCACATGTACCACACAGCCAGTACTTGCCAGATATTCCTGCAGCTCCTTTAATGTTGCTGTAGGCCTCTTGGTAGCCTCCCAGACCAGTTTTCTTCTCGTCTTTTCATCAATTTTGGAGGGAGCTCCAGTTTTTGGTAATGTCACTGTTGTGCCATATTTTCTCCACTTGATGATGACTTCACTGTGTTCCATGGTATATCTAATGCCTTGGAAATTCTTTTGTACCCTTCTCCTGACTGATACCTTTTAACAATGAGATCCCTCTGATGCTTTGGAAGCTCTCTGTGGACCATGGCTTTTGCTGTGGGATGCGACTAAGAACATTTCAGGTAAGACCAACTAGAGCAGCTGAACTTTATTTGGGGTTAATCAGAGGCACTTTAAATGATGGCAGGTGTATGCTGACTCCTATTTAACATGATTTGGAATGTGATTGCTTAATTCTGAACACAGCTACATCCCCAGTTATAAGAGGGTGTGCAGACTTATGCAACCACATCATTTTTATTTTTCTTCCCTCCACCTAAAAGATTTCAGTTTGTTTTTCACTTGAGTTGTACAGTTTATAGGTCACATTAAAGGTGGAAAAAGTTCTGAAATAATTTATCTTTGTCTCATTGTTTACAGCACAGAAACCTGACATTTTAACAGGGGTGTGTAGACTTTTTATATCCACTGTATATATATAAATATATATATATATATATATATATATATATATATATATATATAAATGATAGATAGATAGATAGATTGTAATCTCTTAAATGTAGGGACCTTAAATCTGTTGCATCTTGTTCATCTCGTATTTGTATAGTTTTGTCCCTATATGTGTAAAATGGAAAATGCTGGAGCTTTATAAATAAACAGTAATAATGATAATAGACAGGCAGAAAGATAGATATTGAGTGAGAGAAAGATAGATAGATAGATAGATAGATAGATAGATATATAGATAGATAGATATATAGATAGATAGATAGATAGTAGGGGAAATAGATAGATAGATAGATAGATAGATAGATATTTAGATAGATAGATAGATAGATAGATAGATAGATAGATAGATAGATAGATAGATAGATAGTAAACTCTTAAATGTAGGGACCTTAAATCTGTTGCATCTTGTTCATCTCGTATTTGTATAGTTTTGTCCCTATATGTGTAAAATGGAAAATGCTGGAGCTTTATAATTAAACAGTATAATAATAATAATAGACAGGCAGAAAGATAGATATTGTGTGAGAGATAGATAGTTAGTTAGTTAGTTAGTAGGGGAAATAGATAGATAGACAGATAGATAGATAGATAGATAGATAGATAGATAGATAGATAGATAGATACATAGATAGTAGGGGAAATAGATAGATAGATAGGTAGATAGATAGATAGATAGATAGATAGATAGATAGATAGATAGATAGATAGATAGATAGATAGATAGTAGGGGAAATAGATAGACAGACAGAGAGATAGATAGTAGGGGAAATAGATAGATAGATAGATAGATAGATAGATAGATAGTAGGGGAAATAGATAGACAGACAGAGAGATAGATAGTAGGGGAAATAGATAGATAGATAGACAGATAGATAGTAGGGTAAAAAGATAGATAGATAGATAGATAGATAGATAGATAGTAGGGTAAATTGATAGATAGATAGATAAATAGATAGATAGATAGATCATACCATCCGACTCTCTGGAGCCACACTCCTTACAGGACCTTTTACCCACTTGAAATCTTTTGTTTTTGGCTTCTCCTCTATGTGATAAAGTTCATTATTCCTCTGCTCTCTGGATAGTTTGCTAAAACAATGTATTTATAGCAATATCTTCCTCCAAGTTTTTATTATTACTAGCGACTTGCCCTTCAAAAATGACGGCAATACAATTTGAAGCCTGGAAATGCTGTTTGCCACCCAATGTGAGGCTCTCCCCCTCTAACTTGCGGTGCCTTCGGTGCTCATTGTGAGACTCCCCCCCCCCCCCCCCCCTCTCTAGGTTACGGGCCTCGCAATGAGCGCCTTTGGCGCTCATTGCAGCCATGTCGAGCCCATCACTTTCAGGCCTCGCAATGAGTACCAAAGGCGCACATCGTGAGGCCCGCAATGAGTTCCAAAGGTGCTCATTGCACATGCGCAAGCCTGTAAAGAAATTTGAGCTTTAATTGAGCTTTGAAGTTGTTGGGGATTTTTTTTCATAAATAATATGAAAAAGTCTCCCCTCTTTAGATAATATACTAAGTGAGTTGGTGGCACAAGCCTTAAATATTTTTAGCCATGTCTTGTCATCAAGGCATTTACCCGGGTTCACTCTCATTTAGACATGTAAGCAAGTTTGCCATTGATATTGCAGGTCAATAAGTATTATATGGTATATGCAGTTTAAATGAGTGTGCACATAGTGATTCCAATTTAGAAAATATATGGATTTAAACTAAGTATGATGTATTTAAACTAAATATGGGATTCAATTGGTATATTATTTGTCAGTGGACCAGCCAATCTTAAATTGGGAATTGGTGTCCTACCATCAACTCATTAGTTTCGTAATACTAGTTAAATATCTCAGTTGAGTAAGGCCTTTGGAAATCCACTGAGAATACTTGCTAGCTCTACTCTGTGGATTCACCAGAGCTTGTAGATCATTAGTGCTTGTTGGGATTGGGATGGTGTGGAATAAATACAGAATCTTCTGTAGGGTATTCATTTTGCATGTATATATCCTTCCTATCTAGGAGATCTGTGCCACATATGTAAATATTTTGTGAGTTGTTTAGTTAACGGGGCAAAGTTATCATGATACAGATTAAAGGTGTTAGCTGTGTGGTGAAACCCAAACCACTTAATATGAGACTAATATGGACACATTTTAATGAGATGTTGATTTTG
>CM050174.1:31686009-31813509 GCA_027410445.1 Discoglossus pictus
TCTTATTATTCTTATCTAATTAACTCTCACAGTGTGTTGGGAGATACAGAAAAGGAGGGTGCTCAGATAGATAATAATATTTATAGACATTTAATTGTGAAAGCTTACGGTATGTCATCGTACATATTTATAACAACTGAGCCCCTTATCTTCCTTACCCCCCTAAATAAAGAGAGATAGAGTCATTATTTTCACTATAGGCCTTGTTGACACTTCTCCAAACATAGAGCTTATGGTTAGGACCACAAACCTCTATTTTGGTCTTGTCACTCCAAATTACAGTGTGCCAGAAGCTTTGAGGCGTGTCAAGGTGTTTTCTGGCATATTGTAACCTGGCTTTTTTGTGGCATTGACGCAGTAAAGGCTTCTTTCTGGCAACTTGACCATGCAGCTCATTTTTGTTCAAGTATTGTCGTATTGTGCTCCTTGAAACAACCACACCGCCTTATTCCAGAGCAGTGTGAGGAATTGACTCTGCTGGGTTTTGAACCCTGGTCCCCAGGCTGCTGAACCTCTTCCCTACCACTGCGCCAGCCTGCCTTTGTGAATTTCCTTGAGATCTGATAAACCTTGACTCTGCTAGCAATAGTATCAGTGACTAGTCTCTTCAGCTGTGTCTGGTCAGGTGTCTGGTCCTTGGCCTATATAAGGCACTTCCTGTCTATGTACCTTGCCAGATTATTGTGGTTCCTGTTCCCTTCAATAAAGCTTGTTCCTGTTTCACCTACAAGTTGCTGAATTGGATCATTGCTGACCTAGGCTGCTGGTCTCCAAAACCTTGTGATTCCTATATCATTACAGAATAATCTAGCCCTTTCATGGAGACCGCCGGGTCAGATTCTGCATTGGCCCAGCAGGTTGCTTTTACTGCAAGAACTGTGCAGACCCAGGCACAGACCATTCAAGTGCTGCAGGACCAGGTAGCTGAACTACAAAATAAAGTTCAGTCAATGCACAGTGAGTATACCAGCTACAGGGCACGTGATGTTGCGGCTGCTACTGTTACACCTGCACTAGATGCCCGTTTGCCCCTACCAGAAAAGTTTGGAGATCTCAAAAGATTTAGGAGTTTCCTGAATCAATGCCGTTTGCACTTCATGATGTTACCTCACCGTTTTCCATCTGAAAGAGAGAAGGTGGGATTTATTTTCTCCCTATTCAAAGATGAAGCCCTGGCTTGGGGCTCCCCTCTTCTGGAACAGGACAGTCCAGTCTTGGGTAATTTAAATGACTTTCTTGAGGCCATGTGCCTAGTTTTTCATGACCCCAATCGATGTGCTACAGCAGAAGCCACTCTCCTTCATTTGCATCAAGGGAGGCGCTCGGTGGCTGAATATGCTGCTGAATTCAGACAGTGGGTTGCTGATACTACCTGGAACAAATCAGCCCAGAGGTTCCACTTCAGAAAAGGTCTCTCAGAAGCTATAAAAGATGAGCTAGCTGGTGTTGATCTTCCTGCTGACTTTGATGCATTTGTGCGTTTGGCTATCCGTATTGATCGGAGACTTTCTGAAAGATGATTGGAAAGACAGTCCTCTTTTAGACCAAGTGCTACTCCTATTTCCTATTCTATAATTTCTACTCCGACCCCACAAACACCTACAGACTCTGAGCCTGAGGCTATGCAGGTAAATCTAATAAGAGGGCCATTATCCAATGAAGAAAAACAGTGGCGACGCACTCACAATTTATGCCTGTATTGTGGTAGTGCAGGGCACTATGCCATCAATTGCCCTAGCAAATCCAAAAGAACAATAGCTATGGCGGCTGAGGGTGCACAGATTCGACACCAATCCCAGATTTCAGATCAACTGGATTCTGTCACACAACCCTTGTTTTCTCTGGCTCATGGTGAAGAGGGTATGTTGACTCAACATCCTCATTTTGTGGTGCCTATCACGTTGCAATGTGGTGATCGTAAAATTTCAACTACAGCTATAATAGATTCTGGAGCAGGCGGAAACTTTATGGACATCAAATTTGCAGCAGGAAATATAATTCAGTCTATCCCTAATTCTTCACCTGTGTTAATGGAGACAGTAGACGGTTCTCCACTTACGTCAGGCCCGGTTACACATGAGACTGTGCCCTTAAAGTTGACTCTTGAAGTGAATCACCATGAGGCTATATCTTTCCACCTAATTTCCTCAACACAGTTTCCAGTGCTTTTGGGGGTACCTTGGCTTGCTCTGCATAACCCACAGATTGATTGGAAGACCAGAACTTTGTCCTTTCCTTCAGAACACTGCTTAATGAATTGTCAACCCTCTAAGGTAACACCTGTTGCCACAACAATTAATGAAATGGTTGCTACAAACTTGACTAAGCTTCCTCTACAATATCGGGATTTTGCAGATGTCTGTTATAGGAAGAATGCTGATTAGCTTCCACCCCACAGGCCTTATGATTGCCCAATAGAGCTGTTACCTGGGGCTGCTATCCCATTTGGCCGTATATATTCCCTTTCTGAGTCTGAATTGAAAGCTCTTCGTGAATACATACAAGAAAATCTTGCCAAAGGCTTTATTCGACTATCTACTTCTCCAGCAGGAGCTCCTATATTCTTTGTTGAAAAGAAAGATGGCAGCCTACGGCCATGCGTTGACTACAGGGACATTAATAACATCACTGTTAAAAAACGCTACCCCTTGCCTCTCATTCCTGAACTTTTGGAGAGACTTCGCTCAGCTAAAATATTTACGAAGCTTGATCTTCGGGGGGCATATAATCTGGTTCGCATAAGACCAAATGATGAATGGAAAACAGCTTTCAGAACCAGGTACGGGCATTACGAATATCTAGTAATGCCATTTGGGCTTTGCAATGCCCCTGGAACTTTCCAGCATCTTATCAATGATGTACTACGAGATCTCCTGGATCAGTTTGTTGTGGCATATTTGGATGATATCCTAATATTTTCTGATAATCTTGAAGACCACAGAAAACAGGTCTGTATATTTCTGGAGCGCCTTCGTACCCACCACCTATACATTAAACTGGAAAAATGTGAGTTTGAACAAACAGAAATTCAATTCCTGGGGTATGTAATAACTCCTAAAGGTTTAAGTATGGACGCAAGTAAAATTAAAGCTGTGCTGGACTGGCCCATCCCCAAGAATGAAAAAGGTATTCAGAGATTTGTGGGGTTTGCCAATTTTTACAGGCGTTTCATTAAGAATTTCTCTGCCGTTATTACACCGATCACTGAACTTACACGTAAAGGGACTCCATTTCAGTGGTCCGATAAGGCTGATACCGCATTTTCCCGATTAAAGACTCTGTTTACATCTGCCCCCGTCCTGGTACATCCTCAGCCGGAATTACCATTTATTGTGGAAGTTGATGCTTCTGATTCAGCTGTTGGTGCTATACTGTCTCAAAGGACTGGACCAAAGATGCTGTTACATCTGTGTGCCTTCTATTCCCGCTAGATGGTGCCAGCAGAAAGAAACTATGACATAGGGAATAAAGAACTATTGGCTATAAAAGCTGCCTTCACCGAATGGAGACATCTCTTGGAGGGAGCTACCCATTTAATTACTGTCCTCACAGATCACAAAAATCTGGAATGTATTCGATCAGCTAAGAGACTGTCAGCCAGACAAGCACGCTGGTCCCTATTCTTCTCGAGGTTTAATTTTTTGGTTACATACCGTCCTGGCTCCAAGAATGGTAAGGCGGATGCCTTGTCTAGAATAGCTGACCCCCTCCTTACTACCGTAACCAAGACCACCATCTTGCCGGAGGATATATTTATTGAAGTTACATTTCCTTCTGATCTGATGTCTCGCATTCAAAAGGGCTACACTGAAGATCCAGTTCTTCGTGATCCTCCTCGTGATCTCCATATGACGATGCTTAATGGGTTTTGGATTTTCTCAACAACGTCTGTTTGCTCCGGAGTCGGTGATTTATTGGAGTTACATTTCCTTCTGATCTGATGTCTCGCATTCAAAAGGGCTACACTGAAGATCCAGTTCTTAGTGATCCTCCTCGTGATCTCCATATGACGATGCTTAATGGGTTTTGGATTTTCTCAACAACGTCTGTTTGCTCCGGAGTCGGTGATTTATTGGAGTTACATTTCCTTCTGATCTGATGTCTCGCATTCAAAAGGGCTACACTGAAGATCCAGTTCTTCAGGATCCTCCTCGTGATCTCCATATGACGATGCTTAATGGGTTTTGGATTTTCTCAACAACGTCTGTTTGCTCCGGAATCGGTGCGACTGGACCTTTTACGTCTCTACCATGACTCAAAACCAGCAGGTCATCCAGGAATCCGAAAGACACAAGAGTTACTCGCCCTTTTGGTGGCCGAAGTATTATGAGGATGTTAAGAAGTATGTGTCCTCTTGTGATGTATGTGCCAGACATAAGACTCCTCGCTCATCCCCTGTTGGCTTGCTTCAGCCTCTTCCGATTCCTCATCGTCCCTGGGGATCTATATCCATGGACTTTATTTTTTTTAAATTGATTTTTATTAGACAGGTCAGACATAAAACATAGTCCAGCAAAAACATTTGTGATGGTAAGTAGAAATTAACAATAAACGTGTTTCACATAACTGGTTTCTAGTATGTCATCTGCCTGTCCAAAACTCCTCTCTTTTTCCGTTTTTCTGGAAATATAATAGCTGGTATTAGCTTTCAATTAACTTAATACTAATAAAAAAAAAAAAATATATGTAATAAAGTCCCATAAATATGGGAAAAATTTTTTTATGAACTTGGATTCCTGACCATCTGTTGTCTTGAGCTTGGTTGGTTTCCACTAATATGTTGCGAACTCTGTGTTTAGGTTACTGTATGAGGCTAATGGTGTTGGGTAAGTTATGACAACTCCTGATATGGTTCCCTTAATAGCTCCTTTGGAGGGAAAAAGTGTCACTCACCCTATTCATCTGCCTCGTCTTGTCTCCCAGGCGGCCCAGCAGGAGGCCCAGCGTTTATAGTTATGGTCAACCTCAGCGGACAAAATGCTCATGGACCGAACGAACTCAATTTTGTTTAAGACTACTTCAAACAATGGGGTGGGTGATTTCCAATGGGCGGCTACTACTATCCTAACTGCTAAGAAAATTTGGTTGGTTAGGAATTGTTCTGAGTTGGACATCCCTTCTACCGGTAAACCCAGAATGGCCTCTTCTGGTCTCATGGGATAGTTTTGACCCCATAAATTCTCCAGGGTTTTGTAAGTGTCCACCCAGGTATGTCTAATCATAGGGCATTCCCATAGTTTATGGATTAGAGTCCCTTTCTGGTTGCAGCCCCTTTCGCAGGTGTCGCTAATCGTCTGGTTTCCTATGTGCATTCTTACTGGAGTTAAGTACCACCTCATGATAACTTTATAGGCGTTTTCCTTCATAATTACGTTAAGTGATGTGATTTTTGCTTGTTTCCGAATGCTGTTCCATTGGTCTCTGTCTAATTGTATGTTGAGGTCAGTTTCCCATGCTGACTCATAGTGTAATTTAGGGGGCGTGACTAACTCGCTTAAATGGTTGTATATTATGGAGATGTTCCCTTTCCCTCCCGGGAATTTAATGCAACATTTTTCGAATAATGATGTATTTTGCCCTCCTTTATTCTTAGTGATGTGAATTAATCTTTGATTTATAGCGAGTAGGTTAAGCCATTCCCCCGGAGGTAGTAGTTTGTCCTCTAAGAAGGCGGTGGTGGACCATTTTTGGTTAACAACCGGTAAATCTGCCGCTATTGAGCAATTATTATCAATCCACCATCTGTATTGAGCAATAGAGTTTATTTTGGGGTTAGTTGACAGTGGCCATAAGGGGCTGAGCCCTGACTCTGGGCCAAGTAGCCCTTTCCTCTTATTTATATCCTTCCATAAGTTAATTGAGTGCCTCACACTGGATGGGATTGATTGGGGTAACTTGAAGCCCTGCTGAGTTGAGAGCCATAGTAGTTGGCGCATGATTAAATCATTGGACCCTAGTATGTGTTTTTCTAATTGAACCCATACCTTGGGGGAGTCCTTGATATACCACTTTACTAGTTGTGCTAATCTAGCTGCTTTAAAGTACCTGGAAATGTCTGGAAATCCAAGCCCACCATCCCTCTTGGTCGCAGTGGTTGTTTCTCTGTTAATTCTAGGTTTTTTGTTGTTCCACAGAAAACTCATTAATAATTTTTGTATTTTTTTCAGGTCTATCGCTAATATCGAGATAGGAATAGTTCTAAACAGGTAGAGCAGTTTGGGGAGTACGTTCATTTTGACGGCATGTAGCTTTCCTAACCACGAAATCTTTAGTTCTGACCACCTGTGTAGGTCTCTAGTTAGTTGTTTAATGAGGGTTGGGTAGTTTGCTTCATATAGGGTCTTAGTTGATTTTGTTATTTGTATGCCTAGGTAGTTGATAGAATTCGGGGCCCATTTTATTGGGAAGTTATTGGCCAGTAGTTTTTCCGTGGAGGGAGGAAGTGATATATTAAGGGCTATGCTTTTACTTGTGTTAATTTTGAAACCTGACAGTGGGCCAAACCTAGACAGAAGTTTGAATAGATTGGGGAGACTGATCAGGGGATTGGATATTGTTAGCAGGATGTCATCGGCAAAAAGGCTTATTTTATGATCTATCGTGCCGACTCGTATACCCGATATGTCCGTGTGCTGACGAATGGCAATTGCTAGGGGCTCTATACTAAGGGCGAATAAGAGTGGTGATAAAGGGCACCCCTGTCTTGTCCCTCTCGTGATGTTGAATTTTAGTGAGTTGTGTCCTTGGTATGTAACCTGCGCAGTCGGTTCTGAATATAATGATGTTATGCTTCGTAGAAAACCCTCCGGAATTCCGAATTTGTTTAGTGTGGCTTCCATAAATGTCCAATCTAACCTATCAAATGCCTTCTCGGCATCAAGTGCCAACACCATTGCGCGCCCTCCATCACTTTTGGTTATGTCAATAAGGTCAATTATTTTTCTGGTGTTGTCTGGCGCTTCTCTCCCCTTAATGAACCCTACCTGGTCCGGATGTATCACTTCAGGTAACAAGTTTGCTAGTCTGGACGCTAAGATTTTGGTGTATAATTTTAAATCTGTGTTGATCAGAGATATTGGTCTATAGCTAGCACATTGGGCTGGATCTTTGCCCTGTTTAGGAATAAGTATTATTTTAGCCTCTAAGAATTCCGGTTTAATTCTTCCACCTGCTAAGAAGCTGTTAAATAGTTTGTGTAAGGTGGGGCTAAGTAGGTCGCTCATGTGTTTATAATAGAGGTTAGAGTAGCCATCTGGCCCTGGGGCCCCGTGTGCTTTTGTGGATTTGATCGCATCTTGTATTTCCTCGACCGAGATGGGCACTAAGAGTGATTCGGCTTTGGTAGAGTCTAATTGGGGTATTGTTAGTTTGCTTAATGTATTTTCAATTTCTAGTTTATGGGTTGGGGTGCCTGATTCGGGTGATTTGCTATAAAGGTCTGCGTAAAAATGTCTGAATTCATTTACTATTTGATCCGGTTTAAAAACTGTCTCCCTATTTTTGGTGATTATTTTGGCTATGAATGAGTTTGCTCTTTTTTCTCTTAGTCTTGTGGCCAGCATCCTATCGGGTTTGTTTGCGTATCTGAAGAATTTAGCTTCAGTTCGCTGTAGGATAGTGACCATTTTCCCTCTTAAAATAGTGTTTAGTTCTTGCTTGTATCTTATTACATTCTCGTGAGTCTGTTGTGATTTATCTCTAATGAATAGTTTCTGGGCTTCTGCAATTTTCTGGTTTAGGAGTAAAATTTGTGCTTGGTCCTTTTTCTTTTTGGATGAGCTAATTTGTATACAGACTCCCCTGATCACTGCTTTGTGAGCCGCCCAAATTCCATCTATGTCTATCTCTCCTACTGTGTTGAGGTCAAGATAATCTACGATTGCAGTTCTGACCTTATCCCGTGTGATTGGATCATTCAGTATACTGGGATTTAATGACCACCTCGGGTTATTGCCTTTCGGCAAGAGGTTGCTTATGGAAATTTTGACTAGATCGTGGTCCGACCATGCTATGGGGCAGATAGAGGCCTCAGTTAGGTTCCCGGTTATGTTCTGTGGGATCGGGATATAGTCTATTCTGGAAAGCGAACCATGTCTGGCGGAAAAAAATGTGTATTCTCTTTCCGTGGGGTTCATGTTTCTCCAGGTATCAATCATGCAGTTTGATTTTAGGAGATTTTTGAGTGTTTTGGTCGCCGTGGGGATTTTTTGTGAACCTAGGTCGTTTGATTTGTATTTGAGCGGGTCTAGGACCGCGTTCATGTCTCCTCCTATTATCTTAAGCCCGTCTTCCCAGCTATCTGTGAGTTTCTGTATCTTTTGAAAGAATGGCGTTTGTACTGTGTTCGGGGCGTAAATGTTCAAGAATGAAACCTTATGTTCGTGTATTGTCCCATGTACTGCTATAAACCTGCCATCTTTGTCTTTTTGAATTTTACTTAACTGAAAGTTGAGTCTTCTGTGGAACAAAATAGTGACTCCTTTTTGTTTGGTATCCGCGGTAGAATGGAATGCTTGGGTAAAGACTCCCCCCCAATATTTTGGCACTGCTTGTTTTCTAAAGTGAGTCTCTTGAATCATTACTATATCTAGATTTAGTTTTTGGTAGTTTCTCAAGGCTACCCCCCTCTTGACTGGTTCGTTTAGCCCATGAGCATTATGTGACGCAATGACAATGTCCATATTTCTTAATGAGGTGTATGACCTTTTGGTGCGTGCAATTGGCTATCTCACCTTTCGGGATGTCTGTGACTTTGTTATCTTGTGCCTCCTGCTGGTTTCCGCCCCGAAGACCGCTCAGCAGCTAGCTGTGTGGAAGAGTACCTGTACTCAAAGGAAAAGAGACAACAGATTGTGAGACAACTTGACTGTACCCAATCCCTTGGAATTATAAAATCTTGGCTCAGTAACTGAGCTAATTCCTATTTCTCCTCCAGTGGAGTTCCCTATGTTAACCCTGGTAAGGTGGCTAAGTTCGTGAGTCTGTTTAAATATCTCGCTGTTGGTCAGGAAAGCTCTTAGTATATTTGAACTTTATCGTGATCCTTACTTAACTAAGGTGTGGTAATTTAAACTACTATGAGGAGAGCGTTTGCTGTCCTCTTCGGATTTTACTGGTGGGCCTGTTAGTGTCTCTAAACTGACACTGAATTGGTCCGCCTAAACTGTCCCTACTTTTGGGGTTTGTGGCAGTCTATTTGTAAGCGCCCTTAGGGACGCCTTCTAGGTGTGTGAAGATTATGCCTTTACGGCCTGGGTTAACTGTCTATAGTGTATATTAGAACTTACACTGGTGCGGGTGCTATCTTAATGAACCTAGACGTTAAATGATTCAGTTAGCTTTGTTTGTCAGGTTAGCTTGGAAATAAAGAGAGAGAGAGAAGAAGTGAGAGAATACATAAGAAAAAACAAAATAGGTGACAACTCATTGTATTCAGTCTGTATCTTTGTTCATGGGAGGACTTCTCGCTCTTGGGTTTTCTGTTGACTGCAGATTCTCACCGACTGTGACTTTGATGTTCCATTCCGCCAGCAAGTTGATGCCCTCCTCCAGTGTTCTTTACCGTGAAGAATTTTCCTTCCTTGGAGATATTGAGGCGAAAAGGGAAACCCCATGTGTACCTCCATCCTTGAGCCAAGATACAGTCCAGAACTGGTTTCAGTTGTCTCCTTTTGGCAAGGGTAACCGGGGCTAAATCAGAGAAAAGCAGCGGTGTGTGCCCCTCGATGGGAGGAATGCCTTTTCTTGCGGCCTTCATGAATAATTCTTTGGTGGAGTAGTAGTGGAATCTGGCAATGATGTCTCTTGGTCGTTCTTGCGGAGATGAACGGAAGCCTAGGGCTCTGTGGAACCGATCCATCCTCAAGTTTTCCGGATGCATGTTAGGGAGGAGAAATTCGCATAGATCGCTAAGGTATGCGTGTAGGTCTTTTACCGTTTCTGGCACATTCCTCAGTCTTATGTTCTGTCGTCTTGATCTGTTTTCCAGATCCTCCTGTTGCAATTGTTGTCTGGCTTGTTCCTCCTTCAACGCCAAGATCTCCTCAGTCAGTTTGTTGTTATGTTGCATTATTTCCGAAATTTTAGTTTCCAGTTTTGTTGTTTTATCATCCACCTTCTTAATTTCTGTGGATAGTTCTGTTGTCACCTGACGGATCTCTGATTTGACCTCCTCTCTGAAGTTGGATATTAAGTCCTTAAGGTCCTGGATGTCACTTTTAGTGCTAGGTGCTGACATTTCGTAGTTTTTTGTTGCGTGGACTGTGACTATGGGTGCTTTATTGGTAGGAGAGCTTGCCGAAGGTTTGGGTAGGCAGTAAGATTGGATCCCTTTATTGTTCTTCCTTGTGGCGACACCCGCCATCTCAGTGAAAGTGCTGTAGTTCGAGTTGTTACCAAATTTCTGGTAACATTTGTCTAGTCCCTGTGCAAATGTTGGCGTCCCTATGTTCCAGGGCTCTTTCCTAGTTACATCTTTTTGGGTCCATTAAAAGTTCTGGAACTGGTTCAGCCACCTCCTGAAAGTTTGTAGCTGGAGAGTAAGTTTTTGTTGATTTTTCCCACTTGCGTGGTAATATTGAGTTTTGTCCACTAGAGGGTAGCGGAGTTCCACTAGCACAGTCTGTTATACAAGCAAAGCCTTGGGCTGGTAATCAAGTTTGAAAAACAAAGAGTTTTGTAATCATGTGTCGTTTGCTTGATTAACCCTTTGTCTGCTGCAATTTCCTTGTGTGGTGTTGTGATCCTTTTGGTGAGTTTGTTGCTTTTTCTGTACTCTTTGTGGGTTGCCTTTTCCCTCTGATGGGATTACCTTCCCTTAGTAAAATTTTAGATGGGTTCCTGGTAGCTGCCTTTGGGGTGAGTCTATCCATGGACTTTATTGTGGAACTACCTCCCTCTAAGGAACACACTACCATTCTTGTTGTTGTGGACAGGTTAACTAAGATGGGTCATTTCATACCAGCTCGTGGTCTCCCTTCAGCTAAACAGATGGCTGACCTGGTTATTCAGGAAATATTTCGCTTGCATGGAGTGCCTGATGAAGTCGTTTCTGACAGGGGGGTGCAGTTTACATCTCGTTTTTGGAAACATTTTTGCTCTAATCTAGGTATTAATGTAAATCTGTTGTCAGCTTTTCATCCACAAAGTAATGGACAGACTGAGCGAACCAACCAGACTTTAGAGCAATATTTGGGGTGCTATATTAGTTACCTGCAGGATGACTGGCTGGATTTTCTACCCACGGCGGAACACTGCTCCACTTCTCTGAGCCCATTTTTAACCAACTATGGTTACCATCCAACCTTTCTAGTGAGTCTCCCAATTACTACTTCCATTCCTGCAGTAACTGATCGGCTAACCACCTTACGAGATTCCCAAGACCTGTTGAAGGAGACTCTTTCGGAGGCTCAGGAATGTTACAAGAGAGCTGCTGATAGGCATAGAACGGAGGCCCCAGTTTATCATGTTGTTGACAAGGTTTGTCTGTCAACAAGGAATCTTAAGCTTAGGGTTCCTTCTCATAAATTGGGTCAGAGGCTCATGGGACCTTTTGAGATCATCGCTCAGATCAATGCTGTCACTTTTCGTTTGCAACTTCCAGATTCCATGAGAATACATCCGGTGTTTCACGTTGCACTGCTGAAACCTTTGCATGACAACCCTTTCCCTGGCCGAGCCCTGCCTGCCCCACCTCCAGTCCTCGGGGATGGTGAGGATGAATACGAGGTGGAGAAAATTCTGGACTCCAGGATCTTCCGCAACAAGCTTCAGTATTTGGTTCGTTGGAAAGGCTATGGTGAGGAGGATAGTTTGTGGGAACCAGTGGACAATATTCATGCTCCTGATCTTCTTCGGTCTTTTCATGTGCAGTACCCTGTTAAACCGGGTAATAGGGCATCCAGAGGCTGTACCTATAGAGGCGGGGGTAATGTGAGGAATTGACTCTGCTGGGTTTTGAACCCTGGTCCCCAGGCTGCTGAACCTCTTCCCTACCACTGCGCCAGCCTGCCTTTGTGAATTTCCTTGAAATCTGATAAACCTTGACTCTGCTAGCAATAGTATCAGTGACTAGTCTCTTCAGCTGTGTCTGGTTCTTGGCCTATATAAGGCACTTCTTGTCTATGTACCTTGCCAGATTATTGTGGTTCCTGTTCCCTTCAATAAAGCTTGTTCCTGTTTCACCTACAAGTTGCTGAATTGGATCATTGCTGACCTAGGCTGCTGGTCTCCAAAACCTTGGGATTCCTATATCATTACAAGCAGCCTGTATTTCTCCTGAGGTTACCTGGGGGTTTTACTTTGTATTCTGAATAATTCTTCTGGCAGTTGCGAAATCTTTCTTGGACTACCTGACCTTGGCTTGGTATCAAGTGATCCCCGAATTTTCCACTTCTTAATAAGTGATTGAACATTACTGACTGGCGTATTTTCAAGGTTTTGGATATATTTTTATATCCTTTCCCATCTTTATGAAGTTCCATTACCTAGTGTGACCGTTTGCCCCCTAGAGGCTGGTGCCAGGTACAGGGTGTGAATAGTTCTTGACAGGAGTGACTGAGTTAAACTCCTGGAGAACTCCTAATTGGTCCTGCTGGAGCTGCACTTTAAAGCCTTGAAAGCAGACATGGGAAGTGCTGCTGATTAGGCTCTGCTCACACCACATAGGCCAGAGTGAGGAAGCTGCAGCCAGAGGCACTGAGGTCTAGCCAAGGAGACAAGCTGTAAGGCTGACTACATTACTGCAAGGCCAGAAACCCCCTTTTGTTTTCTTTATTACCCCCAGGGAAGAGACTGTTGTGCTTAACGAGACTTTATCTTTTAGAGAACACTTGGTACTTGTTATAAGGGTCCCTGGGGGTGGGTACTCGCAGAGAAGGGTGGGCCGGTACCCTGGCCACAAGGTGGCACTATACCATATACCAGAGACAGTTTGTATCCTGGCCACAAGGTGGCACTATATCGGCTAATAAATACCCAAGACAGTTTGTAAACTATCCACAAGGTGGCGATACTAACACTATCAAATTCGAGAGACTGTTGTGCCTGCTCTCCAAAGAGACTCGGGGGAAAAGACAAACCCTGCTAACCTCTGCTGGAAGTAGTACGACAGGATTCATTTTTGTGAATTATATTTCTCCCGGCAGCTTGGTTGTTCCTGAATGTTTAGTAAGAACGTTTACGTTGATTTTTATTTTATTTTTCTGAAAGTTAGTTACTACATCTGGATCATTGTTTATGAGCCCTATAATAAACAAGTCTCCTGAATCAAAAATCTACGTGTTGTTGAACCTTTTATTAAAAAATCACAGTGGTAGACTGCCATCCTTGTCACACTAGTTACGCAGGTTTTTTGACAGTTCTTTTCTGCTCCCCATGGCTCAGTTTCTAGCCTTCTCAGTGCATTCACATAAGAGCTAACAATCTCATTGACTATTTATACACAGACACTAATTGCAATTTAAAAAGCCACAGGTGTGGGAAATGAACTTTTAATTTACATTTTAACCTGTGTGTGTCACCTTGTGTGTCTGTAACAAGGCCATACATTCAAGAGTATGTAAACTTTTGATCAGGGCCATTTGGGGGATTTCTGTTATCATTATGATTTAAAAAGAGCCAAACAACTATGTGATAATAAATATGATCTCTGTCCTTCAATAAAATAAAAATGTTTGCAGAATCAGTCATATTTTCAAAATAAATGCCAACATTTCTGCCAGGGTATGCAAACTTTTGAGCACAACTGTATATATGTGTGTGTGTATATATATATATATATATATATATATATATATATATATATATATATATATATACAGATGCTTTGATAGACATTGGCATAGCACACCCTGACCCACTATCATTGGTGTCCTAGGCATGTTGACTCCTCTCTATGTGAAGGATTCGATGACCACTGAAACTGAAGTGGTCAAGGATTGGTTTAGCTAGTTGGACATGCCAGCTTCATTCATAAAACACCAAAGACACAGGTTGACTACCTAATGATATCAGGACCCTTTGCACAACAGTTTTAGTTTATCTTTTGAGGGGTCTTTAGTCAGTTTAATTGCTATTAGCCAAAACGTAGTATGTATATAATGGTGCACTGAGCAAGTTTACATAACTTGATGTTAAAGGCCATCATGGGGGCAGTGCGGCAACACCGCTTCAGCTCCTCAAGCTGATGAGATACCAGTTGATTTACATCTAATATCCCCTTGAGCTTGAATTCAGGAAGCCATCTTGGGTTGAGGTTTTTATTAAGTTGTGTGAGAGATTATTTTAGACATACATGGGAAAGGTCAATGGCAGCTGGTGATACAACCAAAAGCAGCTTTTTCATCCCATCAAGATGCAGAGCCTGTGAAGATCAAAAGGCTAAAAGAGGGAAAAATGAAAGCTGCCAATTTGTAAGGCATTTAACATATTAATTGGTAGCATGAAGGGGTAAAGGTTGTTGTGTGAGACATTGAATGGTCAGTGGGAGTTTGTGACTGCAACTCAAGAACAAGATGGTGACTAAATGTGGTTAAGATGGCAGTTGATGTTGCGCCAGGACCAAGCACGAAAGTATGGTGGGGGTGACAGAATGGATCAAAAGATGTCTATTGTGTCAAAGGAGACTAGGGTGATTGAGGTAAAGCTAATAAAATATCCCCCGAACCAGTGTCCAGGGCCAGTTGGTAGTAGATTGATTGATCATTAGCTGACCCAAAATCAGAGGCAGGGTAATCACAGTCTAGAGTTTGAGTGAGATAACAAGCAGACTAGGTCACAGGCAGGAGGCAAACAAGAGAATGTTCACAAGCCAGGGTCATACTCAATCAATCCTAGATCTCAAGGAGAAGGGACATGGGTAAAAGCCTTGCTCGGGTGCTGATGCTCCTGAATAAGCCTATGAGCAGAGGAAGGATGCAAATGAAAGGCTTCAACTTTGCAAGAAGAATCACAGAGATCGCCTCATTAAGACAACAATGCCTGTCTTCAGCCATAATGCAAAGCAAAAAGCACATTGTCTTGGGATGGAGTACTCCTGATTTGTGGTTTGAGATGCTGCTCTGGGATGATGAACTCTGTTAGCTGGTTGTGCACATTTAAACCACACTTGAAAATGGGATCCACAAATTCTACTATTTGTTTTATACTAAGCAATCTTTATTAATATTATCATTTATTTATAAAGTGCCAACATATTCCAAGAACTAAGCAAAACAAACCTATACAAACTAGTATAGGACGTTACTCCTTCTGGATCGCTACTTTGTCATGGTGAAGGGGCTTGTGTACTTCAATAAAGCTGTAAGCTATACTATGTAGGGTCACCCAAGAATGGCAGGTCATAGCAGAGAGATCAGATAAATTGTGGTCCACTGGAGAAGGAACTTGCAACCCATCCAAGCCTCTTTGCCAAGAAAATCTTATATATATATATATATATATATATATATATATATATATATATATATGATCACAGAGAGTTGGACACGACTGAACAATAAATAGGGTGTTAAGCTGTTGTGCAATATTCCCTCTAAATTTCATCTGCCTGTGTGTGCTAAAATATTCAGATTGTGCCATTTTGTTCCCCAGTGACAAAAACGTGCACACTAAATTCAGTAAAATCGGAGAGCAGAAGGTGCCAATAGAAAAAAAACGAAAGGGAAGCTGGATAGAATAAAATATTATAGTGTAGTAACCCGAGGATATTGACATCCTAGAATATATATATATAATACCACTCACAGGAAAACGACATATAAAAAAAAAGCTGAATGGGAAAAAGACATACATTAAATATATGAGTAGTTCACAACATACAGAAAAGGGGTTCATCAAATGTATTTCAGTGGTATAACAACCAACTTCCTCAGGGACTTTGAATGTTTCCCTGAAGAACTGGGCAGCCCCAGAGAAAATAAATAGGAGGTAGAGAGGAGGAGGAAGGGGGTAGTGATTGGAGATATACAGGAGTGAAAGATAACCAGAGAGGTGGGATGAAGGGCATTGTTCCCTCAAAGCTGTGTTGAGAGACCATAAGCAATGCAGAATTTAATTTTTTTGTGTGCAGGAGAGAGTCTGACACAGGGGGTAGAGGGTACCACAGAGGCAATACTAGAGTGTGAAGAGATGATGATGGGTGGAGAGAGATGTATGCCATGGATAGAGTAGAGGGAGCACTTAAGGGAGTATCTGGAGATTGTTATTGGAGTGGAGCGTTATTAAGGTTCTATGTATGTGAACATCAGCATTTTCAACCTAATTCTAGAGGATATGGAAGATGGGAAAGATTGGCAGGGTGGGGTAGCAGATAAGAAAAATCTGGTGAGATATTTGAACCTTGTTGTTGCTGTTTAGTTGTTCAGTTGTGTCTAACTCTCTGTGAAACTTTGGAACACAGCATGCCAGGCACAATCGTTATGTCTCTGGTTGTGTTTATCCATGCAGTTTTCTCGGCAAAGATCCTGGAGTGGGTTGCCAGTTCCTTCACCAGTGAACCAAGATTTGTCTGACCCCTCTTCTATGAACTGTCCATCGTTGGTGACCCTGCATGCTAGAGCTAACAGCTTCACTAAAGTACACAAGCCCCTTCATCACAAGGTAGCCATCCATAAGGGGATTTGAATCTAGCAGAGGCATTTAAGATGGTGCCATGCAGGGAGTCTGATAATGGGAAGGCAAGATAGGAGTAAGTTGCAGTAGTCTGTGCAGGGAATAAGCAACTTGACTGGACATTGAGAACAACTGGACAATGTCTGGATAGTATTTGAACATTGGTTCATTATACATCTTTGTCTTTATAACTGCAGTCATTTTGAGGTAACAGCACCCCATTATGAGCCTCATTTTCTGAGAGTATTTCTCGATTGTATTTGCGCTGTATTGTTTTGGCACTGACTTGGAAAAAGATTATTTCTGCTCAGTGGGAATGTGGCTGTAACAACTGCCAGTGCTGCTATATACAGTAGAAACTCATAAGTACACACCTGCATGAGAAACTAGAGGTTTAAATGTTAATCAGATCATTACTAATATATAACCTGTCATGAGTACTAGTAATTAGGCTTCTCTTAACGCTGGATATTTGGTGTAGGGGTAAGCATGTCTCAGATTGTCTGAGTTTCTGATGTAATGTCTTGTTTTGGTGGCAGGGTTTCGGGGAAGCAGATCCTCAGGCAGAATAATTAAGGTGTGCAACGCTGGATTAGTTTCAATTCTGTAACTAGCATAATCAGAGCCTCCTTGGTTCTGGTTACTTAGCATATTCTAAGGAATTTTTTACCAAATTATTTAGTTCCTAAGATTATTTTTGTGCCTTAATGGAAGCCCAAAGCCTCAACCACTCACTCGCCCTCAGAACCCAAAATCCTATTGTAAGCTCCACGTATCTGCAGCATGCCACATCCATCACCCCAAAACACATTGGTGCCACTTTATAATTTTCTGCCTAAAATAGATCTGTGGCACCCAACATATTCTCAATCTAAAACAGGTAAACCCCAAAATCATTATACTACAATATCAGCACCCCAAAATTCCTTACCTCAAAACATACCCCACATCCTCACCCCAAAATACATCTGCTGCTTCCAAAAGTTTGCAAATGTTGCAAAATAAATACGCACCACACTACATCCCTCATCTAAAACACACCGCACACCTAAAACACACCTATTGCATCCCATAATCCTCACAAAAATATCTATACCTCCACATAACTCTCACCCCAGATGACATCTCTGGCACCCCACAATCCTCACCCAACAACACTCACCCAAAACATATGTGTTCCAAACCATATACCTTACACCGATCAATAGCGCCTCACATCCCTCACTCCAAGACTCCAAACAACCAACCATACCACTCACCAGTTCGGCAACTGCTGTAAGTTTCTTCAAAATGGTTAAAGAAATCACTGTCGTATACTAACAATGTGAGGTTGATGTTTTTTAATTATTAATTGATTATTAATAAACTTCATATGCAGTGACTTAAAATACAATTTCAATTTAAACTTTCTTTCAAACACCATCTACTCATCCTCCAGTTAAGCTGCTTGCCTCTGCCCCTATGCATTTATAAAATGAGCAGAAGTGGCTCTGGCTTGGAGGCAGGTGTAAAGAACTTTCAGAAAATAAATGTGGTGCAGCATATTCATAGATATTGACTGGAGACTTGCTGTGTTAAAGTGATTTTCCATGGTCAATGTACAGCTAATCAGCCAGTGAAGAACTTTCTTAAAGCACAAGTCAGTCTCTACCTATACACACCATGCACATTTGCAGCACAGGCTCAGACTATGGTATGCACCAATCTACAAACTGCATATTATCAGGACAGACTCAAAGTGCTGAGCACTGAATGCGGGATGACCTCGTAACTGCAAATTATTAGGAAAGGCTCATTTAACTATGGCTATCTATAACCAGGATAGGCTCAGACAGTGCAGGGTGGAAGACGAATGTGAAATGTCGTCAAGCGCAGGACAGACTCAGTCTATGTTGGACAGCTATCTAATGTAGGGAGCCCTACAAACTGCATTTTATCAGGACAAACTCAAAAAGTGCAGAGGATTGAATTTGGGGTGACCTCATAACTGCATATTTTTAGGAAAAGCTCATTCAACAACGGTTATCTATAATCAGGAAAGGCTCAGACAGTGCATGGTAAAAGCCAAATGCGAAGCACATGTTATGCCGCTATTTTGTGACCTCACGCTCAGCGACAGTGCAGGGATTGAGTACTAGCCCAACGCCTCAGATTATATTGGTAGTTAGGAGTCATTTACCTAGAAGATAGGAAGAGAGATTGGGCTGATAGGAAATGTTACACCTTAATATCTCTGGATCTTATTGGTAGATCCAGACTAGTTGTTTATTTACAGACTAGTAACTTGCCGTCAAAAGTGAAGGGATAATATTTGAAGTGTCTCTTCCCCCCACCTCCTTCCGCTGTGTCTCTTTTCCCCACCTCCTTTCGCTGTGTCTCTTTCCCCCCTCTCCCTCCCATATGTGTCTCCCCCCTCCCTCCCATGTGTCTCTTCTCCCCTTTCCCTCCCATGTGCCTCTTCTCCCCTATGCCTCCCCTGTGCCTCTACTCCCCTCTCCCTCCCCTGTGTCTCTTCTCCCCTCTCCCTCCCCTATGTCTCTTCTCCCCTCTCCCTCCCCTGTGTCTCTTCTCCCCTCCCCTGTGTCTCTTCCGCCCTCTCCCTCCCCTGTGTCTCTTCCCCCTCTCCCTCTCTCGTGTTTCTACCCCCCCTCCCTTGTTTCTCCCCCCTCCCCTGTGTGTCTTTCCCTCCGCAAATTTGCGCCATTGTCAAAGTGTGCAGCCTCCCGCCGTCAATGCCAATGCGCATGTGCGGCGGGAGCGTTACACACATTGACAACTACTTTATGTGATCATTTATATTCTTTTCAAGCTACAGGCTAGAGATATCTCACTGAGACCTATGATTCTTGACTAGCAATTTTTGAATTAAACAAATTTTCAGTATTCTGAACATTTCATTATATACTGCACTAGTGAGGCATTAATATAATGTTGTTTTTTTTTGGGCACAACTACTGTATATAGCTTGATTCTTTATAACTTTGGCTTCATGACTCAAGTTCATCTGTGCCTTAATCCAGTGGCGGAGCTAGTGAATGAAGGGCCCCGGTGCAAAAAAAAATACATTTGGGGCCCCCATCCCATGCAGCGGTAGTCCAAATAATTTCTTTAATTTGGGCTCTCCGTGCACCACTCCGGTGCCAACAGTAATATATAAATATATATATAAATATATATATATATATATATATATATATATATATATATATATATATATATTATGTATATGTGTGCATATATATATATATATATATATATATATATATATATATATAGGAAAGGGTGGGGAGAGAAGGAGGGGGTGAGAGAGAAGGAGGGGGGTGAGAGAAGGAGACGGGTGAGAGAGATAGAGGGGGGGTGAGAGAGAGAGATGGAGGGGGGTGAGAGTGAAGGAGAGGGGGAGAGAGAATGAGAGAGGGGGAGAGAGAATGAGAGAGGGAGGGAGAGAGGAAGGAGATAATGAGAGGGGGAGGGAGAGAAAGTGAGGGCGAGAGCCAGGGTGGAGAGGGTGAGAGCAAGGGGGAAAGAGAGGGAGAGGGTGAGAGGAATGGGGAGAGAGAAGGTGAGGGGGAGAGAGACTGGAAGAGAGAAGGAGAGGGTGACAGAGAATGAGAGGGGGAAGAGAGAGGAGTGAGAGAAGGAGAGTGTGAGAGCGAAAAGGGAGAGAGAAGGTGAGGGTGAGAGAGACGGGGAGAGAGAAGGAGAGGGTGAGAGAGACGGGGAGAGAGAGAAGGAGAGGATGAGAGAGAGAGAAGGTGAGAGGGGGAAGAGCATGAGAGAGGGGGGAAAGAGAGGAGTGGGAGAAGGAGAGGGTGAGAGGGGAAAGAGAGAAGGTGAGAGTGAGAGAGAGGGGGGAGGGAGAAGGAGTTGTGAGAGAGAAGGAGTCGGGAGAGAGAAGGAGTCGGGAGAGAGAAGGAGTCGGGAGAGAGGAATCGAGAAAAAGAGGCAAGGAGAGAGGAGGGAAAGAGAAAAGGGCAACTTATTATAAGATCCAATATGAATAAAGAATTAAATAACTCTCCATCTAAATAATAGAAATAGTAAGAAAAAATATCATATATATAATAAGTTAAATGGGACCTAATATGAGAAAGCCAAAAGTCAGCTCATAGAATGGCCTTAGGATGTACAAAGCATCACTAAAATGGCCAAACCATTAAAATCACAGCAGACTCTATAAATATACCAACTACAACTAGCATTATTGCCAGATAAGAAAATGTGATTTTAACCAAGGGAAAAAAATGAAAGAAAAATATAAAAAATATATATGTAAAAAAAAGGAGGTTGATGTGCAACACGGTGGAGAGCCTCTCGTAGTGGTGTCAGAATGATATCCAAACAGAGCTCAGAGAGAGTCCCTGTCAGTGGCAGCGCTCATGAACCATACAAAATTTGCTATCATATAATGTAAAAGGCAATCAGTATTCTATAGTAATCCTAACCAAGTAATGCATACTTCAAAATGCTGTCTAATCAATTTTAGAACAACTATTTCAAACAATAATCACAGACAAGACATGCTGTGGATTCTAATATTAACACAAGTTATAGATATAAACTACACTATTACCAGAAATTGCCATGATAATGTACACTGCTGCATATACCCTTAAGTGGCAGTATATCGAATCGCTGGCCAAGAGATTGGATATAACAAACTTCAGTATAAATGCTGCTCACTTACCTCCACATGAGCCCCATCCCCAACATACCTTCAACACACACGCGCTCTCTCCTTGGCGTCTGATGTCACTCGTCAGTGACGCTCAGCCCATCCGTTTTGCACACCAAAGACTCACGCATGCGCAGTTCACACCTCGCGCAAAAAGACCTATAATATCAGGGAACAGTAATTTGTGTGAACAAGGAAGCAAATTCATTGACATTAATCTACGTTCCTATGTGATTGATTTACCTTCATATCTTCGTGATACTATGGACTTACTTAACAAACTTGATGTAATCATCTTGTCAGACACTACTTATATGATCACGTGTGACGTGGAGTCGCTATACACCTCCATCAAACATCAGATGGGAGAGAATGCAGTTAGTTACTTTTTGAAGATGTATCAGACTCAACAAGAGAGAAACCAATTCATAATAGACTTGTTGCACTTTATTCTAACTCATAATTACTTTGTCTTCAACGACAGATTCTTTCTACAAGTAAGAGGCACGGCCATGGGCACTACTTGTGCTCCCACGTATGCTAACCTCTATTTGGGGTGGTGGGAGCGTGAAATACCAAAAGGAATACAAGCCAGTTGGCGATGGGCTCCGTCCTTAAAAGATATGTTTGTATGACAAGTCGTGAAGTGCAAAAACGCATAGGTGAACATGTAAGGAATATTAAGAATAGTAGAAAAGATTTGGCCAATGGTCGTAAGCTTACATCAGTGGCTCTTCACTTTTCTAAATTTCATAATTCAAACCCTGATGAACTTAAATGTTGGCTGGTACAACAAGTAACATTGGGGATTCGTAGAGGAAACTTAGAAAAAGCCCTTATACGAGCAGAGAGCAGATGGATTTTCCTCCTAAATACCATGGCCCCCAATGGATTGAATGAAAACATTCATTTCACAGTTTTTTTTTTTATAAAACACATAATATATGATTAAGGATAGCATTCATCATCTCAATATCATTGTTTCCATCTCTTAGGTTCTCTACTTTAAAATCATCTGAGGATGTTAATCTACCACTTAGCTTCCAAATTATTTCAGGAACATTATCAGTTTTGCTTCACCACTACAGCTTCATAGGTATAATTTATTTATGTATGCTATTTATCCTTTTTTGTGATGTTCGATCAATTAGCCTTGTAAGATGTATAATTACAATTACAACCTATTTACAATTGTTAAGTCAAGATAAGACACTAGTTTTGAATACACATATTAATGGTTAGATGACAATAATATACTGTATTTAATTTATAGTTTGTGATTTTAGTGTTTGTGATTTTAGTATTTAAGGAGGGTAGGAGTTTGAGACCTGCAGCCCCTTGAGAAAGCAATTCATTTGCGAAACGTGCGTAGGTGGTATTGCGAATGCACAAGGTGCAACTGCGCATGCATGAGTCTTTGGTGTGCAAAACGGATGGGCTGAGCGTCACTGACGAGTGACATCAGACGCCAAGGAGAGAGAATGTGTGTGCTGAAGGTATGATGGGGATGGGGCTCACGTGGATGTACGTTTCCTGGCGTGGACAGCGGATATTTGTGGACATTTGTAAGTGAGCAGCATTTATACTGAAGTTTGTTATATCCAATCTCTTGGCCAGCGATTCGATATACTGCCACTTAAGGGTATATGCAGCAGTCTACATTAACATGGCAATTTCTGGTAATAGTGTAGTATACATCTATAACTTGTGTTAATATTAGAATCCACAGCATGTCTTGTCTGTGATTATTGTTTGAAATAGTTGTTCTAAAATTGATTAGACAGCATTTTGAAGTATGCATTACTTGGTTAGGATTACTATAGAATATTGATTGCCTTTTGCATTATATGATAGCAAATTTTGTATGGTTCATGAGCGCTGCCACTGACAGGGACTCTCTCTGAGCTCTATTTGGATATCATTCTGACACCACTACGAGAGGCTCTCCACCGTGTTGCACATCAACCTCCTTTATTTTACATATACATTTTTTTTATTTTTCTTTCATTTTTTTCCCCTTGGTTAATAGATATTTTAGGACTAAAAATAAAATTTTCTTATCTGGCAATAATGCTAGTTGTAGTTGGTATATTTATAGAGTCTGCTGTGATTTGAATGGTTTGGCCATTTTAGTGATGTTTTTTACATCCTAAAGCCATTCTATGAGCTGACTTTTGGCTTTCTCATATTAGGTCCCATTTAACTTATTCTATATATGATATTTTTTTCTTACTATTTCTATTATTTAGATGGAGAGTTATTTAATTCTTTATTCATATTGGATCTTATAATAAGTTGCCCTTTTCTCTTTCCCCCCTCTCTCATTCTCTCTTTTTCTTTTCTCCCTCTCACCCTCTCCTTCTCTCACCCTCTCATTCTCTCCCCCTCCCACCTTCTCTCTCTCATCCTCTTCTTCTCTCTCCCCGTCTCTCACCCTCTCCTTCTCTCTGCCCGTCTCTCACCCTCACCTTTTCTCTCCCTTCTCGCTCTCACCCTCTCCTTCTCTCACTCCTCTCTCTTCCGCCCTTCTCATTCTCTCTCACCCTCTCCTTCTCTCTCCCTGTCTCTCTCCCTCACCTTCTCTCTCCCCCTCCCTCTCACCTTCTCCTTCTCTCTCCCCCTTGCTCTCACCCTCTCCACCCTCGCTCTCACCCTCACCTTCTCTCCCTCCCCCTCGCTCACCCTCTCCTTTTCTCCCTCCTCTCTCTCTCACCCCCCTCTCCTTCTCTCTCACCCCCTCTCTCCTTCTCTTTCACCCCCTCTCTCCCTCTCTCTCCCCTTTCTCCTTTTCTCTCTCCCCTTTCTCCTTTTCTCTCACCCCCTCTCTCCTTCTCTCTCACCCCCTCTCTCCTTCTCGGTCACCCCCTCTCTCCTTCTCTCTCACCCCCTCTCTCCTTCTCTCTCACCCCCTCTCTCCTTCTCTCACCCCCTCTCTCCTTCTGTCACCCCCTCTCTCCTTCTGTCACCCCCTCACTCCTTCTGTCACCCCCTCTCTCCTCTCTCATTCTCCCCCTAACCCACCCCCTCTCATTCTCTCCCTCCCCCTTTCTCCTCCTCTCTCCTATCACTTACCAATTTCTTGCATGCTCCACTCCCCAACGCCTGCAGTTGAGCCTCCGCTTGGAGCCTGGCTCCTCCCCAAGTGTCCTGTTTGAATTGTGGAAGTTAGGCATGGCCAGGAAGCCCTCAGGATGGGGGAGGGCAAAATCATTGAGTGGTTTCTGCTTCCCCGCCAAGCCGCCGAAAGTACTGGATTTCAAAACTGCATAGGTCACCATATGCCTTTCTGATGGTTCTTGCATTGAGATCCCACCACTGCCACCATTTGTGACAATGTGAGAGTGGGGGCTATACAAGCCCAGAGCCACCTGCTATAGACTATAGGTTATCTATCCACAAGGACAGTTGGGTTCTTTGAAATCTCGGCACCAGCACATTTTTATCTGGCTTCTGTATCTGTAAGAGTCTCTCCTTCAGGAATCAATGCTTCCAGGAGTCACAGTAACCTTCCTGTGGTAGTTACCAGAACAGGTTACTTGTACGGTGGAGATATGTTTAGTATCGCAACCGCCAGAAGCGTAATCAGAGACACACGATTTTTTCTCAGCAGTGAACTGACTTATTTTTTAAATGACAGCAATATTTATAGGGGATAGATACAGAGGGGGCGTACACAATTTAACAATTAGAGGGGGTGGCAGACAATTACAAGAGATAAATTCCACATGGGTCTAACAATAGTTTCCCGAGAGTAATATCTCCAATACACATGCTGCCGTCTATAGGACATATCAGATGGGATTAACTTTTTGTTAACAATGGATCAGAACAGTTAACAGTACAATAGAGGTATCTGATCACAGCAGACTCAGCACACCCTGTTTTAATCATGATCACTCAATCAGTTTAAACATAACACAGAATACACTAATATTAAATGGGGAATTACACACAGTATACCGTATAAGGCAGAGGCATATGCCATAAGACCACATAAAGCATGGTGGTACACTATGGCACTATGTCTTGGGGCTATTCACCCCACCACCCACCTGCCCACATTTCTAATGGGGCAGTCTGTCCTCTATGGTGGCTCAATGCACCAGGATCCAGGCCCTGGAAAGGGGTCCATGACAGCTCATCAGGCCGTAGCTTTGTGTGCGCGCAGCTATTTAGAGACGTCATACACTTGTCAACAGTGTAGATTGAGCACTAGCCCTAAACCTAAAATTATATTGGTAGTTAGGAGTCAATTACCTAGAAAGTTGGAAGCGAAATTGGCGGATGGGGAATGTTACACCTTAATATCTCTGGTTCTTATTAGTAGACTATTGATTTAGTCTAGTGATTTATTTAAAGATTATTAAAATTTTATTCAAGCTCACTGAGACCTATTTACACACTAACACCCCAACTCTTGGAAAAAGATTTAATGGGACATGGAATGAACCATTGCTTGTCTACATCATCAAACAGATCATTGAAAATCAAGTAAAAAACAAAAAAGCTTTGTAATTTTTCTGCAAAGACCAAAAATTGCAAGTACTCTGTCAAATGTGAATAAGTGCTACAACCAAAATGTCTGCTTTTATCATAGAGAGTTCAAGCGATCTGTGGAAGATCATAGGACTCTAGGGAGGAGGAAAGTAGGTGGCATACGGGTTTGGTGGGGAAGAATAACGATTTTGAAAAAATATGGTGAAGGTTTTTTTTTATTTCATTAGGGCTATTAGGGCCTAGAGAAGTTTTTGATATTAAATATTTTGGCTAGCGCATTGCCCGTCAAAAAATGACGGCAATAAGATTGTAAGGCAGGTAATGTTGTTTGTTTGCGGCATTAATTTTGTTGGTGTTCCAAGATCCTTCGGCGCTCATTGCCAGCCTCGCACTGAGCGCCTTCGCTGCTCATCGCGTGGTGTGCAATGAGCGCCTTTGGCGCTCATTGCGAGGCTGTTGGTTGTTTGTGTGCTATGAGCAGCGTTGGCGTGTATTTTTTGAATGCCAATTAAATAATTAATGAAATAATAAATAAATATACTTTACCTATTTTGAAGTAATATACTGTATGCAGGAAGCATTGTGTTGAAGAGCTGGCAATCTGTTTTCATGTTCCTGCAGAATACAATGTGTGTTTTTAGTGCTGTGGAGCTGAGGTGTAAGTGTCAGTAATGTGTGCAGTGTATAGTGTAAATAGTGTGCGTGTGTGAGCCAAATCCGTTAGTGTAGCTGTGTACTTCCGCATTGTGTAAGTTAGTGTTGTAAAATGGGGCCTATGTGTGGTACACGGCTGTGGCTGATTTTGCGTCCTTGTTCTTGGACCTCGTCCGTCTTTTTGGTAAAATCCGTATGTGTTTGTTGGTGTTTTGCGTGTTTAGGGTCCTGTAGCCTTGATTTAGTTTTTTTCGGCGGCCATTTTGTCTCTTGCTTAGGAGATTTTCGGGTGTCTAAACTCTTGTATTTCGACTTAAATTGAGGTGTAACTTCACTTTTAGAGGTCCTGGATGCCCCCCCCCCCCCACCCCCCTTGCTGTAGGTAAGCTTCTTATGTGTTTGTTGTGTGTATTTATTGTGTTTTTAATGTGTGCGTGTTTCGGGCGCTAAGGTCGTATTTTTGTGAGCTCGTAATGTTATTTTTCTAAGTTCCGCGGCTCATATTTGTGGATGGTAAGTTCATAAATGTTGTGGTTGACGTGGGAGCCTCCACCTCCGCAAATACGGCCCAGCGAGCCCGCAGCGTTAGCAACAACCCGCCTGCTCACAACTATATATGTGACTAGCGACTTGCCCGTCAAAAAATGAACTTGAAATTAATCAGTATTGTAAACTTGAGGTAATGTTTTTTTAACATGCACGTCCTATCTGAAGAATTGTTAACTTAAATATACATTGAATCCAGAGGAAGGCAAACAGTAAAAACCCTCCTTGAAACGTAGCCAATTGTATCAGAGAGGTAAAAAAATAAATTCCTTCCTGGCGATCAGATTACTCCCTGGATTAATGTTTAACATAAAAGACAACATTTACATTGTGACTTAAAACGTGGTTGAGCTCTTAACATGAACTTTGTAATATGTCTAAGTAAAGAACTTGAAAGTATATTTTTTGAAACTTGAACTTTCTTATCTGTCTAAGTAAGGAACTTGAAAAAACAATTTTCAAACTTGTAACATTACAAACAGTAACATAATTAATTAACATTTTAACATATTTTATGAAAATAATGCAAGGCAAGTGTTTTCTGAGGCTAATCATCCATAAACAGTACTTACATTAATTATGACTGAATTGTTTATTGATTTGTATTTTTCACTGGTTGACCTTTGTTTGTTGCTGTGATTTAAAACGTGGTTGACCTCTTAACATGAACCTTGTAATATGTCTAAGTAAGGAACTTGAAAGTATATTTTTTGAAACTTGAACTTTCTTATCTGTCTAAGTAAGGAACTTGAAAAAATGTTTTCAAACTTGTAACATTATAAACAGTAACATAGTGAATTAAGATTTTAACCTAATTTTTTATTAAAAGTATTAACATTTGAATGTAAGAACAGTTGAACTTTAAATTAATAAGTATTGTAAACTTGAGGTAATGTTTTTTTAACATGCAAGTTCTATCTCAAGAATTGTTAACTTAAATATACATTGAATCCAGAGGAAGGCAAACAGTAAAAACCCTCCTTTAAACGTAGCCAATTGTATCAGAGAGAGAAAAAAATTAATTCCTTCCTGACCCCATTAACTGGCAATCGGATTACTCCCTGGATTAATGTTTAACATAACAGACAACATTTACATTGTGACTTAAAACAGGGTTGAGCTTGTAACATGAACTTTGTAATATATCTAAGTAAGGAACTTGAAAGTATATTTTTTTGAAGCTTGAACTTTCTTATCTAAGTAAGGAACTTGAAAATATTGTTTTGAAACTTTTAACATTAGAAACAGTAACATAGTTAATTAACATTTTAACATAATTGTTGAAAATAATGCAAGGCAAGTGTTTTGTGAGGCTAATCATCCATAAACAGTACTTCCATTAATTATGACTGAATTGTTTATTGATTTGTATTTTTCAATGGTTGACCTTTGTTTGTTGCTGTGATTTAAAACGTGGTTGACCTCTTAACATGAACTTTGTAATATGTCTAAGTAAGGAACTTGAAAGTATATTTTTTGAAACTTGAACTTTCTTATCTGACTAAGTAAGGAATTTTAAAACATGTTTTCAAACTTGTAACATTAGAAACAGTGACATAGTTAATTAACATTTTAACATAATTTGTGAAAATAATGCAAGGCAAGTGTTTTGTGAGGCTAATGATATATAAACAGTACTTCCATTAATTATGACTGAATTGCTTATAGATTTGTATTTTTGAATGGTTGACCTTTGTTTGTTGCTGTAGTAATTGTTTTAAATCGCACATATAGTTTGGTCTGTGGAAAAGTGGTTCTCTAAAAAGAGAACGCAAGAACTTAAACTTGTTGCACGCTGTGTAAACACTGTACTGTATGTGTTTGACAATTTAATGTAGTTTATCAGTAAAATATTGTTTTTGGAAATGTAATTTCTGTAGCGTAATAATGACCTTTTCAAGGGAACGGACATTTATGTGTATTTATTGTAACAATTTGGTGGTTATATTGTGGTGTTTTATATTTTTGCATTTGCTTTTAAATTTGTTTGTCATGGCTTTTGTTTCTTTAATGAAAAGTTGAAGTACTTCATAGTAGACAATGTTTTGAGTAAAAATACGTCCATCTTCTAATAAATCACCTTGACTTTCATTCTTTTCAATGTAAACTTGAATAGCCTGCGGATTTTTGCACCGTGATAAGGCAACGTACAATTGGCCATGTGCAAATACTGGATGTTCTAAGAAAATACCCACAGATTGGAACGCTTGTCCTTGTGATTTATTAATGGTCATGGCAAATGCCATAATGATGGGAAATTGTCTTCTTTGAAGTGTAAAAGGGAGACTACTTTCACTTGGTGCTAAATCTATTCTTGGTATGAAAACTCTCTCTACTTTATGGGTACCAGTTAAAATTTTAGCACCTATGAAATGGTCCTTTAATTGTTGAACAATTAATCTTGTCCCATTGCATAGGCCTTTTTTGGGATTCATATTTCGCAGTAACATGACAATTGCACCTTTCTTTAGCTGCAAAATATGTGGTGGCATTCCAGAAGGAGTTAGCGAGTTTATGAAGTCAGTGGAAAATGTTGCCGTACTTTCATTGTCATCAGCAAGTACAGAATCAGCACTGTGATAATTTATTTGTGGTGCATTAATTTTTTTAAAGATTTGATTATTGAGGATTAATGCATCCTAATTTTTACATGTTAGTATGACTTGGTTGGCAAGCTCAGAATATTCCTGGTTATTTATGCTACCTTCAAATATAGCCGATATAAGATCTTGGTGACAAATCATATGAGGTGGGATCTGCACAGTGTCGTCAGGTAAATTTGGTATTTTTTCTGTTCTGCCTTCTCCAATTTTAATAAGCCAATCATTGAAATCAGTTTGGCCTTCTGATCTCATGTTTTGTTGCAGTTGAAGATGGGTAAAATGTTTCCATAGTGTGCTTGACTTTATACAGGTTTCGATAATGTCAGTTCGATTTCCATGTACAACGACAGGTAATGTTTGTCTAAAATCTCCACCTAACAACATTACCTTTCCACCAAATGGAAAAGTATTATCCAGGAGCTGCCCGGAAATGACTAGTGCGTCAACGTAACGTGACGTGACGTGCGGACGGCGGGGGATGATGGTGTCCTAAGGGGAAAAAGCACCTACTTTTCCTAAATCCCTCTACCTCCCTCTAATCTATGCGAGCCACGGCTGGCTCATTTGAGCTTGTATGGGCACGCGTACCTGGGTCCCCGGGAGGTCCTGCTCGCATACTGATTGAACCCCTGCACGGACGACGCTCCCCGATGGATAGCGCTTCCCAGCATTGACACAGCGTCACGGCGTGAGGTCGCGAGGAGACTGCGTGAGGTCTGGAGGACGACTGGAGGACGCCGTGGCTGTAACCATGCCTGATACGCCTGATACGTCGCGCTGCAGTGTCCCTCTCTGCCTGCTGTAATGGTTCCCTGTGCCCTGGGAGATTTTGTATGCTGATCGGTTGCCCCCTGCTATTGAGACTGCACAGGGTGTGAGGTGTGGAGGCTAAATGCAGTAAGGAGGTAGGCAGCTGTTACCAGTTACCTGTTACCTGGAGCCTACGGATTATATCTGTTCCCAAGCACCTATATTCCAACAGGAGACTGCAACTACCTATGTGAGTCATTGTATACCTGTTGGGGGGGGAAGACACACACTTTTACAAACTATACCTGTCAAGAAGGCTATTGAGCAAACTACCTGTTAAACCAGGAGCTCTGGCCTCCCGATAAACGTGAGATATCTATGCAGGGTCTATTGTGGTTATGTTGGTAGGGGGGACCTGGTCATATAACGCTGTCTGGGTGCTCCATGCAGGAGGGGATACAAGAGATCCCCAAGGACTAATTCATAGAATACAGAATCCATATGCTGCATATAGAGACGCTATATTTATATAGGAGATACATATTTTGCACATATTGGTGTATATATGGTTAAGCTCTTGGTCTATGACCCACATGATCGTTTTTCCTGCCTCCTTCTCCAGCCCTATAGAATAAAGTACGCGGCTTACCGGTGATATATTTACTCTATACTGATAAGGTATAACTTGGAGTTAATATCTCATACAACATGCCAACGAAATTGAAATCAAGGGACAAAGCCAAAAATGAGCCCACAAAGACACCATCAATGTTTTCATCAAGATATAAGGGCTCTGGCTCGTCTACTCGGACAGATCACACTATATCTAGTCCATCAATAATTGAGTCACCAGATAAAGCGTCACAGACTTCCAGATCGGAAAATTCGGGGGTGGAAGAAGAAGAAATCCTCAACTGTTCCAAAATGCAAGAGATGTTACAATCATTTCAGACGAATATAATCTCTGAGCTGACAAAGAAAATTGCGGATAACTCAGCTTTAATCAAGGAAGTGAACCAGAGAGTGGAATCCGTGGAAGATATATGTGATAACTTAATCACGGACAATAACAATCTGCTTAAATATACAAAGTTACTAGAGAACAGAATAGAGGATCTAACAAATAAGATATCTTCAATTGAAGACCGTAGCAGATTGAATAATCTCCGCTTGAGAGGTATCCCGGAAACCATACAAGACTGCGACCTGAAATCCTATGCGGAAAATTTCCTGGTGACCCTGGCCCCAAATTCCCCATCTAATGAGACTACTATTGATGTCATTCATAGAATCCCATTGGCGAAACATCTAGATAAGTCTATTCCTAGGGATGTTTTAGCAAGAGTTCACTATCGATCATATAGAGATGAGATTATGAAGGAGGCTTTTATTAAGCAAAAATTCTCATCTCCTTATGAAAATCTAAAAATATTTTCTGACCTGTCGGTATATACCCTATCTAGAAGACGAGAATTTAAGGAAATTACCCAAATTCTAAGACAAAAAGAAGTAAGATACAAATGGTCATCTCCAGTAGGCTTATCTGTTTATAAAGATTCTAAGTGGCATAGGATAAAATCTGTCCAGGAGGGTGTAAAATTGCTACAAACATGGAATTTTGAAATTAATCTTCGTAATTTAGAGGCTGGTCAGCCGAATTTAATTTCCAGTGAGCTCGCATGGCAAAAAAATTAGGAGATCTAGGGAGAGACGAAGGGGTCGGGACTGGGGGAGGAAGTTTGTTCCATCCATGTTTCCCCCCCCTATCGTCTCTCCCTATTTCCTTTATGTTTATTTCTGGGGGAGGAGATGTATGAGGGCGCATAGGGGTAAAACTAGGGTAAACTTTCCAGAGTAATCAAATTGTCCATATATCCCCGCCATTGTCTTTATTTTGGTATGAAGACTATGTCCGGTCATTTTCTACCTTTAGGTAGCTGTTTTGTAAATTGTAATGTTTTATGTTGTTTGAGTTCCCATCGGTGGTGGGAGGTTACAAGGGTTTGTGTGTGCATATTTAGGGTCTACAAATCACTCTATATCCTTTCAGGGTATGGGTTGTGTAATACAAAATTTTCTGTATTGTGGGACAATTTAAGATGTTGGGAAATATCAAATATGATAGTTAAGTTCATATGTTTGGATAATGTCAAAAGGAATAAAAATAATTTCTCATAATGTGAACGGACTAAACTCACCGACTAAAAGGAAAATTGCCTTTGTAAACTATATTAATATCAAAGCTGATATATTATGCCTTCAGGAGACTCACCTGAAGCAGGATTCTATTAAGTATCTAACTGAAAAACAATATCCCTTCCATATCCATTCAACTTTTAGAAGCAAATCTAAGGGAGTCTCTATTTTTTTTAATAGAAAGCTAAAAGTCTCGGAAGTATTTTCAAAAATAGATCCTCTAGGTAGATTTATAATTTGGTCGGGGTATGTGAATAATTCTTTACTAACCATTGCTAATATATATTTACCAAATACAAATCAGATTAGATACTTAAAGACGTTCCTGAAAGATCTATATAAACTGAAGAGAGGGTGCCTTATTCTATGTGGAGATTTTAACATGATCAGAGATTCAAAGATGGATAAACAGAGAAACTACAAGATAAAATCGGAAGCCACAGAAATAAAAACTGCTCTAGATTTTTCTAGTATTATAAATGATTTTGAATTATACGACATTTGGCGGGTCCTACACCCTAATTGTAAAGACTACACATTTTTTTCGCATCAATATAAATCCTTGTCACGGATAGATTATATTTTTTCTGATGTACATACCCTAAAAACGATAGAGAAGTCAGATATTATTTTAACACCCTGGTCAGATCACAGCATGAATAGTATTAACCTAGTGGTCTCTCAGGCTGTAAAAGCAATAAACAGATGGAAAATTAATCCAATATTATTTAAAAATGTTGATAATCTCAATGCAGTGAAAAAGGATACCTTAGAATTTTTTGAAACAAATAAAGACTCCGTGACTTCCAGTAAGACACTATGGTGTTCTTATAAAGCCTATATTAGGGGTATCCTAATTTCCCGGATGGCAAACCTAAATAAGCAAAGGGGAAAACCCCTAAAAACTCTATATATTGAACTAGAGAAATTACACCAGCTCAATAAAAAATGCCCAAATACAGCTTTAGGTCGTGAAATAATAACCGTAAACAACCAAATTAATCATATTTTACAAACTCAGGCAGACAACCTTCTTTGGAGAGCACAACAATCAAAATTTCTATTCGGTAATAAAACTGGCAAAATTCTCGCAAATAGGTTAAAGAAACAACGTAATAATAACAGGATCACAAATTTATTAGATGATAAGAAAAACGTTCATATGAACCCTGACAAAATCGGTGAGCTTTTCCGGGAGTTCTATGAGAAATTATATAATCTAGACAAGGATGTTAATTTAGTAAAGCCTGGTATGTTAGATATCAATATCTTCCTAGATAAGATCAAATTCCCTAGGATCTCCGACCAAGAATTGATAGATTTAAACAGGGAAATTTCGGATGTGGAAATTATTAAAGTAATAAATTCTGGTAAAACAAATAAAGCACCGGGGCCCGACGGTTTTGACCACTTGTTCTACAAGATTTTTCAATCAGAACTTACACCGGTTCTGCATAGCTTATTTAATGAAATTAAACAATCAGGGCATATCCCGCTAGAAATGACTGAGACTAAAATAATTAATATTCTAAAAGAAGGGAAGAATCCTGAAGAATGTAGCAACTACAGACCAATATCCTTAATAAATATAGACGTGAAACTGTACTCTAAAATCTTGGCAAACAGATTAAAAAATATTATGGTTAATCTGATCCACCCTGACCAATCCGGGTTTATCCCCGGACGCCAGTCATTAGACAATTCCAGAAGACTTCTGAACTTGTTATCATATATTAGGGACAAAGACATATCGGTCATGTTTTTATCACTAGATGCTGAGAAAGCTTTTGATAGAGTTAATTGGGAATTTTTACAGTGCGTATTGCTGAGATTTGGTCTGGGGGACTTCGCTTCTAGGTCTGTTAAAGCCCTCTACAGCAACTCCTTCTCACGAGTTGTTAATCCGGAATTTGAACCAAAACAATTTAGTATCAGGAATGGTACCCGTCAGGGATGCCCTCTGTCCCCACTCTTATTTGTATTATTCATGGAACCACTAGCAATATACATACGACAATGTAAGGACATTAAAGGCATTTGTATAGGTAAAGATGAGTTTAAATATATGGCTTACGCTGATGATATCATAATTACCGTAACAAATCCGCTACATGCCTGCTATAAACTTCAAGAAATAATTGAGGAGTTCGGGAGGCTATCCTATTTTAAAATAAACCACTCAAAATCAGACACATTAACAAAAGGGATAACAAACGAAACTACAAAGAAACTGAGGGAAGTCTTCTGTTTTAATTGGGACTCTAAATATATAATCCATTTAGGTATAAGATTTTCTATTAGAGTGGATAATATTCTTAAAGACAACATTAATGAGGTGATGAAGCGAATTAGACCCACACTAACGGTCTGGACCCATTATAATCTTTCTTGGTCAGCCAGAATAGCTTCAATCAATATGAATATTCTTCCCCAAATTACATATTATATGCGATCCATACCTGATATTTTAGCTAATAGCTATTTGAAGTGCATTCAGGACCAATTAGATACATTTTTATATTTATCAAAAAAACCTAGGATCCAGAAAAGTATAACATACAAAAAATTTATTAAAGGGGATTTAAACGCACCATGTATAAAAGACATTCACCATAAGATAATCATGGCCCAACTCATTTGTTGGAATATCTCCAATGATAAGCCTAGATGGCTAATCTTGGAAGAAGCACTGATGGAGGATCTCCCTATTCGACTATTGCTTTGGCTCCCTGCTTATACCAAAACTATGACTAGCAATCTCCCCAAAAATCTTCGCGCCATGGTAAAACTGTGGTATAAAGTTAGACAAAAGATGCAAATATTTAATACACCATCAATTGCGGCTCCCCTTGAAATCTTAAAACCTAAGGCACAATGTCCAGTAATAAAGCTATTACTTGATCAGGGCCTTAGTAATATTTCCCATCTATATCACAATGGCAACCTCCTAACTTTACAAGCTTTACAGTTAAATCCGGAGTTAAAAAAACTAAATTGGCTAAATTATGTTAGTCTTAAGCAGAATTTGTTGGCAAGTGGGTTTATACTATCCGGGGTGAATACCCCGACTAAATTAGAAGAACTTATTTTAAAGGGAAAAATGTCACATATCATATCAAAATGTGGTAGTATTATAGATGACCTCACTCCTTTTACTAAAAGCTTAGGGACTATAGGCTGGGAAACGGATTTAGGGATCAATCTGGAAGACATTAACTGGCGGGATACCCTTAAAACCACAAAAAAATCCTCTGTTAACGCATCGTATACAGAACTGTTCTTTAAAATTATTCATAGATGGCACCTAACACCAGTTAAAATGGGGAAAATTAATCCAGAGGCAACTGACCGATGATGGAAATTATGTGGCTCAAGAGGTACTGACTATCATATTTGGTGGGATTGTATTAAACTACAGAAGTGGTGGATAGATGTCTCCCAACTAATATCTAAATTGCTTGATAAACAAATTTTATTGTCCCCCCAAGTAGCAATTCTGCACATGAACATTGAGAAAATATCCTCTACTGATAGATATCTGATATGCCACATTTTATTGGTGGCCAAATATCTTTTAGTAAAATACTGGAAGCAACCAACGACTCCTACAATTCATGAACTACGTAATCTCGTCCATATAAATAGAGAATTAATGCAGAATCGTTACGACATTTTCTCGGCAGGCTACGCCAGTAACTTTAGTTGGTCAAAATGGGATGATTATATGGAGTATGTATAATGTTTTTTTCCGAAGGTTAAGATGTTTCTTTTGGAGTAATATTGTTTCCCTTTATTTATTTTTTTCTGATTACTTATTTTTGTCTCTTTTATAGATATGCACGGAGTGCTTAGAGTTTGAATAGCTAGGTAATGTTCACACACTGAAATCTAAATAATAGATTTTGTTTTTGGTGCCCGAGCTATCCATTACGGCACACTTGTTCTTGTTTATGTATGCTCTGTAAGTCTTTATTTGTTTTCTGTATGTTGTTTTGAAACACAATAAAAAAAAAAAAAAAGAAAAAAAAAAAAAAGAAAAGTATTATCCATGACTTCACGAAGCAAACGGTCAATACATTGGAGGGCATAGCATGACATCATTGTGGCCTCATCTATTATAATTAATTTACTTTTTTTCAATTTTTTTGCTTGTAATGATGTCATGCGAATATCTGACACAGAAGTTTCTAAAATAGGCACTGGCAGTTTAAACCACTATGTACAGTTCTTCCACCTTCTAACAAAAGTGCAGCAATTCCAAATGTGGCAAACGCAGTGCTATTTGACCTTGTGCTCGTACAAAACTCATTAATAAATGATATAGATAGGTTTTTCCTGATCTGCCAGGTCCATCAAGATAGAAATAACGCTCTGTGACCATGTCATCATCTATTGCATTTTTAATGGCATTAAATGCTTGCAATTGTAAAGTATTTAAAGTTGCAAGTCTTTCTTCTGTTCTTTGTACTTGTAGTTGAATGTCATAGTCTTCAAAGTTTATGTCATCTATAAGACCTGGATCAGGCAAATTAAAACTTGCACAACTTAATCCATGAGTTAAAAATACTTCTTGGATTTCCATTAACGCTTTTAAGTGTGCAATAGGTTCATTGTATCGTTGCATAAAGTCTTCAGCCATATTACTTTTAAATGTGTCCCACAAAGCTAATGCATTTGGAGCATTTGAGAAGATACAAATAAATGCAAATTGTTTTCTCATCTGACGTGGCATTTGACATTGTGCTGCTTCTTCTAAACATCTTTCCCATTCTGTATCATCAGCTAGTAAGTTTCTATGTCTTGCAGCTAAATGGAAGGATTCATATACTATGTCATTAACAGTTCTTAAGTGTTCAAAACTTTGTGCTCCAGGAACATTTAAAAGTAATATTCGTAAGCAAAAACGTTCAAGATCTCTTGGACTGACTGTGTAAATTCTTGGGATTATTTTATTTCCTCTGCTTTTTCTAGGTCTCCATAATCCATTCACAAAAACATAGTGATATGGAATTTCAATATATAAGAATTGTGTTGCTTCTGAATCTGTGGAATTTAATTCAATCCAAGCAGTTAGTGTAGTGTGACGATGTTCACTTTGGGCCAATGCATTACTTTCATTTCCAGCATGGAAATACACTAAATGTCTTTGTGGTAAATGTACTGCTAATCTATATACTGCATGTGATCTATCATGCATTTCAAATTTTAAAAGGCGCCACATAGCTTCTGGTGCACTTACATAGCGAGCATCTACATGAGATGCAAGTTCATCATGTACTAACTCAGTGCTTTCAGGGTTGTCTGCACTTTTGATGACTACAGTAGCTGCATCATAGCCTTTGTAAATATATTTGTACACATATTTAATGGATTTGATGGAAGTGCAAGCTTCTACATTAATGTGTGCGTTATACTTCATCAGTAAATGTGAATTGGGTACTACATATCTATTGTCAACTTGTTTGCCACGAATAATGGCACTATCTCCTTCTCTTCTTTTATAAAGTGGATAGCCATCACAATTGGCATAGGTTTTGTCTCTATAATCTTTTGGAAAATCTTTGGAACATTTATTATTTTCCATACATGGTGATTGTGGATTAAGCTCACCACAGGGTCCATGAATCATGCGATGAGTAACAATCTCATATAGTCTACCATATAGTTCTGGATCTGGTAGTTCAGCAACAATGATTGCATCCACTTTGTCAGCAGTATCTAATTTATCTTTTTCTTGAAGTATTATGAGAAGATGTGCATGTGGAAAGCCTCTTTTTTTAAAATTCAATGGTCTATACATAAGCAAGACATTTGCCAAATAAGTGAGTTATAGTGATGTCACGTATTAATTCATTTAATTTAATCTTAAAAACTCTGGCTACTAAATCTGGTCTATCGGAAGGACTTTGGCCAAGAAGTACATTTTGTGTAATTTCTGGCCATTGGGGATTACATGTAAATGTAATAAATAAATCGTGTTTGCCAAATTTGGTGACAATAGCCATAGCATCATTGTATCTTTCGCTCATATTTCGAGGAGATCCTTGAAAGGAAGATGGTAAAATGATGGCTTTGCCAGCTGTCATGTCTCTGCTTGTAGCCACCTCAGCAACATAGTCCATTAGTCCACAATATTGTTCTACACGTAGTTTATCTTGTTGATATTTTATAAAGTTTAAATTATTTGCCTCAACTTGCAAATAGGAATCAATAATCCATTGTTGTGTTAGTTTTCCACCACATAAAATTGGATTAAATGTATTTCAAATGGCAATTTGAGCTACTTTAAATTCAAGCATAGAAACATTATTTCGGATTCTGGCTTTAGCATTTGGGTAACTGGGAAGTGTTAATTTTGGTTGCCAACCTACTTCTCTTTGTGGGAAAAAATGGGATATGTCATTGGATCTAAATTTGGACTTAAGATACTGATATTAATGAATGGTTGCTCCTCATTTCTGGGATTTATTCTAATGTCTCTTTGAAATGGTGGTTCTCCTTCATCATTTTGAAACACCATTGCAACCTCATTTGATGTTGGCAAGTTATAACAATGTTTATCAGTATGTCTGTCTCTTTTAAGCACCATATTGACCTTTGGGATTGGTAATTGATGTCTTTGTGCATGAAGTTGTTGTTCATTTTCTACTTCTGCCAATTTTTAATAAGCTTTAGTGTAGGGGTTATTGGCCATAATTTTATCTAGCTCTATAAAAACACTGGGTAAGCATTTTTTATCTTCTTCCAGCTGCATACGTTGGTCAACAGCTTCCATTGTATCTAGGACATATAGTTGAGCAAATTTTCTTTGCTCTCCTTCCTCTGGATGTAAATGGGAAGTACGATGGTAAATTTGGCCTTGGACTTTAAAACAGTAAGGACCATGTCCTGGTACATTAGCAGCTAATGTTGCCCCCATAGATGCAAAGGATATGGCACTATTGTAGGATCTTATGTTTGTCTTAAAATGTTTGTAGTTTTGAAAAGTAGGTTCAGTCATAATGTTTTGTAAATAGATTGGAAATTATTTTCTTTCTGGAAGTTTGAAGTATGATCTCTGTCCTTCAATAAAATAAAAATGTTTGCAGAATCAGTCATATTTTCAAAATAAATGCCAACATTTCTGCCAGGGTATGCAAACTTTTGAGCACAACTGTATATATGTGTGTGTGTATATATATATATATATATATATATATATATATATATATATATATATATATATACAGATGCTTTGATAGACATTGGCATAGCACACCCTGACCCACTATCATTGGTGTCCTAGGCTTGTTGACTCCTCTCTATGTGAAGGATTCGATGACCACTGAAACTGAAGTGGTCAAGGATTGGTTTAGCTAGTTGGACATGCCAGCTTCATTCATAAAACACCAAAGACACAGGTTGACTACCTAATGATATCAGGACCCTTTGCACAACAGTTTTAGTTTATCTTTTGAGGGGTCTTTAGTCAGTTTAATTGCTATTAGCCAAAACGTAGTATGTATATAATGGTGCACTGAGCAAGTTTACATAACTTGATGTTAAAGGCCATCATGGGGGCAGTGCGGCAACACCGCTTCAGCTCCTCAAGCTGATGAGATACCAGTTGATTTACATCTAATATCCCCTTGAGCTTGAATTCAGGAAGCCATCTTGGGTTGAGGTTTTTATTAAGTTGTGTGAGAGATTATTTTAGACATACATGGGAAAGGTCAATGGCAGCTGGTGATACAACCAAAAGCAGCTTTTTCATCCCATCAAGATGCAGAGCCTGTGAAGATCAAAAGGCTAAAAGAGGGAAAAATGAAAGCTGCCAATTTGTAAGGCATTTAACATATTAATTGGTAGCATGAAGGGGTAAAGGTTGTTGTGTGAGACATTGAATGGTCAGTGGGAGTTTGTGACTGCAACTCAAGAACAAGATGGTGACTAAATGTGGTTAAGATGGCAGTTGATGTTGCGCCAGGACCAAGCACGAAAGTATGGTGGGGGTGACAGAATGGATCAAAAGATGTCTATTGTGTCAAAGGAGACTAGGGTGATTGAGGTAAAGCTAATAAAATATCCCCCGAACCAGTGTCCAGGGCCAGTTGGTAGTAGATTGATTGATCATTAGCTGACCCAAAATCAGAGGCAGGGTAATCACAGTCTAGAGTTTGAGTGAGATAACAAGCAGACTAGGTCACAGGCAGGAGGCAAACAAGAGAATGTTCACAAGCCAGGGTCATACTCAATCAATCCTAGATCTCAAGGAGAAGGGACATGGGTAAAAGCCTTGCTCGGGTGCTGATGCTCCTGAATAAGCCTATGAGCAGAGGAAGGATGCAAATGAAAGGCTTCAACTTTGCAAGAAGAATCACAGAGATCGCCTCATTAAGACAACAATGCCTGTCTTCAGCCATAATGCAAAGCAAAAAGCACATTGTCTTGGGATGGAGTACTCCTGATTTGTGGTTTGAGATGCTGCTCTGGGATGATGAACTCTGTTAGCTGGTTGTGCACATTTAAACCACACTTGAAAATGGGATCCACAAATTCTACTATTTGTTTTATACTAAGCAATCTTTATTAATATTATCATTTATTTATAAAGTGCCAACATATTCCAAGAACTAAGCAAAACAAACCTATACAAACTAGTATAGGACGTTACTCCTTCTGGATCGCTACTTTGTCATGGTGAAGGGGCTTGTGTACTTCAATAAAGCTGTAAGCTATACTATGTAGGGTCACCCAAGAATGGCAGGTCATAGCAGAGAGATCAGATAAATTGTGGTCCACTGGAGAAGGAACTTGCAACCCATCCAAGCCTCTTTGCCAAGAAAATCTTATATATATATATATATATATATATATATATATATATATATATGATCACAGAGAGTTGGACACGACTGAACAATAAATAGGGTGTTAAGCTGTTGTGCAATATTCCCTCTAAATTTCATCTGCCTGTGTGTGCTAAAATATTCAGATTGTGCCATTTTGTTCCCCAGTGACAAAAACGTGCACACTAAATTCAGTAAAATCGGAGAGCAGAAGGTGCCAATAGAAAAAAAACGAAAGGGAAGCTGGATAGAATAAAATATTATAGTGTAGTAACCCGAGGATATTGACATCCTAGAATATATATATATAATACCACTCACAGGAAAACGACATATAAAAAAAAAGCTGAATGGGAAAAAGACATACATTAAATATATGAGTAGTTCACAACATACAGAAAAGGGGTTCATCAAATGTATTTCAGTGGTATAACAACCAACTTCCTCAGGGACTTTGAATGTTTCCCTGAAGAACTGGGCAGCCCCAGAGAAAATAAATAGGAGGTAGAGAGGAGGAGGAAGGGGGTAGTGATTGGAGATATACAGGAGTGAAAGATAACCAGAGAGGTGGGATGAAGGGCATTGTTCCCTCAAAGCTGTGTTGAGAGACCATAAGCAATGCAGAATTTAATTTTTTTGTGTGCAGGATAGAGTCTGACACAGGGGGTAGAGGGTACCACAGAGGCAATACTAGAGTGTGAAGAGATGATGATGGGTGGAGAGAGATGTATGCCATGGATAGAGTAGAGGGAGCACTTAAGGGAGTATCTGGAGATTGTTATTGGAGTGGAGCGTTATTAAGGTTCTATGTATGTGAACATCAGCATTTTCAACCTAATTCTAGAGGATATGGAAGATGGGAAAGATTGGCAGGGTGGGGTAGCAGATAAGAAAAATCTGGTGAGATATTTGAACCTTGTTGTTGCTGTTTAGTTGTTCAGTTGTGTCTAACTCTCTGTGAAACTTTGGAACACAGCATGCCAGGCACAATCGTTATGTCTCTGGTTGTGTTTATCCATGCAGTTTTCTCGGCAAAGATCCTGGAGTGGGTTGCCAGTTCCTTCACCAGTGAACCAAGATTTGTCTGACCCCTCTTCTATGAACTGTCCATCGTTGGTGACCCTGCATGCTAGAGCTAACAGCTTCACTAAAGTACACAAGCCCCTTCATCACAAGGTAGCCATCCATAAGGGGATTTGAATCTAGCAGAGGCATTTAAGATGGTGCCATGCAGGGAGTCTGATAATGGGAAGGCAAGATAGGAGTAAGTTGCAGTAGTCTGTGCAGGGAATAAGCAACTTGACTGGACATTGAGAACAACTGGACAATGTCTGGATAGTATTTGAACATTGGTTCATTATACATCTTTGTCTTTATAACTGCAGTCATTTTGAGGTAACAGCACCCCATTATGAGCCTCATTTTCTGAGAGTATTTCTCGATTGTATTTGCGCTGTATTGTTTTGGCACTGACTTGGAAAAAGATTATTTCTGCTCATTGGGAATGTGGCTGTAACAACTGCCAGTGCTGCTATATACAGTAGAAACTCATAAGTACACACCTGCATGAGAAACTAGAGGTTTAAATGTTAATCAGATCATTACTAATATATAACCTGTCATGAGTACTGGTAATTAGGCTTCTCTTAACGCTGGATATTTGGTGTAGGGGTAAGCATGTCTCAGATTGTCTGAGTTTCTGATGTAATGTCTTGTTTTGGTGGCAGGGTTTCGGGGAAGCAGATCCTCAGGCAGAATAATTAAGGTGTGCAACGCTGGATTAGTTTCAATTCTGTAACTAGAATAATCAGAGCCTCCTTGGTTCTGGTTACTTAGCATATTCTAAGGAATTTTTTACCAAATTATTTAGTTCCTAAGATTATTTTTGTGCCTTAATGGAAGCCCAAAGCCTCAACCACTCACTCGCCCTCAGAACCCAAAATCCTATTGTAAGCCCCACGTATCTGCAGCATGCCACATCCATCACCCCAAAACACATTTGTGCCACTTTATAATTTTCTGCCTAAAATAGATCTGTGGCACCCAACATATTCTCAATCTAAAACAGGTAAACCCCAAAATCCTTATACTACAATATCAGCACCCCAAAATTCCTTACCTTAAAACATACCCCACATCCTCACCCCAAAATACATCTGCTGCATCCAAAATTTTGCAAATGTCGCAAAATAAATCCGCACTACACTACATCCCTCATCTAAAACACACCGCACACCTAAAACACACCTTTTGCATCCCATAATCCTCACAAAAATATCTATACCTCCACATAACTCTCACCCCAGATGACATCGCTGGCACCCCACAATCCTCACCCAAAACATATGTGTTCCAAACCATATACCTTACACCGATCAATAGCGCCTCACATCCCTCACTCCAAGACTCCAAACAACCAGCCCATAACACACTGCTGTAAGTTTCTTCAAAATGGTTAAATAAATCACTGTCGTATCCTAACAATGTGAGGTTGATGTTTTTTAATTATTCATTGATTATTAATGAACTTCATATCCAGTGACTTAAAAGAAAATTTCAATTTAAACTTTCTTTCAAACACCATCTTCTCATCCTCCAGTTAAGCTGCTTGCCTTTGCCCCTATGCATTTATAAAATAAGCAGAAGTGGCTCTGGCTTGGAGGCAGGTGTAAAGAACTTTCAGAAAATAAATGTGGTGCAGCTTATTCATAGATATTGACTGGAGACTTGCTGTGTTAAAGTGATTTTCCATGGTCAATGTACAGCTAATCAGCCAGTGAAGAACTTTCTTAAAGCACAAGTCAGTCTCTACCTATACACACCATGCACATTTGCAGCACAGGCTCAGACTATGGTATGCACCAATCTACAAACTGCATATTATCAGGACAGACTCAAAGTGCTGAGCACTGAATGCGAGATGACCTCGTAACTGCAAATTATTAGGAAAGCCTCATTCGGACTATGGCTATCTATAATTAGGATAGGCTCAGACAGTGCAGGGTGGAAGACGAATGTGAAATGTCGTCAAGCGCAGGACAGACTCAGTCTATGTTGGACAGCTATCTAATGTAGGGTGCCCTACAAACTGCATTTTATCAGGACAAACTCAAAAAGTGCAGAGGATTGAATTTGGGGTGACCTCATAACTGCATATTTTTAGGAAAAGCTCATTCAACAACGGTTATCTATAATCAGGAAAGGCTCAGACAGTGCATGGTAAAAGCCAAATGCGAAGCACATGTTATGCCACTATTTTGTGACCTCACGCTCAGCGACAGTGCAGGGATTGAGCACTAGCCCAACGCCTCAGATTATATTGGTAGTTAGGAGTCATTTACCTAGAAGATAGGAAGAGAGATTGGGCTGATAGGAAATGTTACACCTTAATATCTCTGGATCTTATTGGTAGATCCAGACTAGTTGTTTATTTACAGACTAGTAACTTGCCGTCAAAAGTGAAGGGATAATATTTGAAGTGTCTCTTCCCCCCACCTCCTTCCGCTGTGTCTCTTTTCCCCACCTCCTTTCGCTGTGTCTCTTTCCCCCCTCTCCCTCCCATATGTGTCTCCCCCCTCCCTCCCATGTGTCTCTTCTCCCCCCTCCTCTGTGTCTCTTCTCCCCTTTCCCTCCCATGTGCCTCTTCTCCCCTATGCCTCCCCTGTGCCTCTACTCCCCTCTCCCTCCCCTGTGTCTCTTCTCCCCTCTCCCTCCCCTATGTCTCTTCTCCCCTCTCCCTCCCCTGTGTCTCTTCTCCCCTCCCCTGTGTCTCTTCCGCCCTCTCCCTCCCCTGTGTCTCTTCCCCCTCTCCCTCTCTCGTGTTTCTACCCCCCCCTCCCTTGTTTCTCCCCCCTCCCCTGTGTGTCTTTCCCTCCGCAAATTTGCGCCATTGTCAAAGTGTGCAGCCTCCCGCCGTCAATGCCAATGCGCATGTGCGGCGGGAGCGTTACACACCTTGACAACTACTATATGTGATCATTTATATTCTTTTCAAGCTACAGGCTAGAGATATCTCACTGAGACCTATGATTCTTGACTAGCAATTTTTGAATTAAGCAAATTTTCAGTATTCTGAACATTTCATTATATACTGCACTAGTGAGGCATTAATATAATGTTGTTTTTTTTTGGGCACAACTACTGCATATAGCTTGATTCTTTATAACTTTGGCTTCATGACTCAAGTTCATCTGTGCCTTAATCCAGTGGCGGAGCTAGTGAATAAAGGGCCCCGGTGCAAAAAAAAAAAAATTTGGGGCCCCCATCCCATGCAGCGGTAGTCCAAATAATTTCTTTAATTTGGGCTCTCCGTGCACCACTCCGGTGCCAACAGTAATATATAAATATATATATATATATATATATATATATATATATATATATTATGTATATGTGTGCATATATATATATATATATATATATATATATATATATATATATATATATATATAGGAAAGGGTGGGGAGAGAAGGAGGGGGTGAGAGAGAAGGAGGGGGGTGAGAGAAGGAGACGGATGAGAGAGATAGAGGGGGGTGAGAGAGAGAGATGGAGGGGGTGAGAGTGAAGGAGAGGGGGAGAGAGAATGAGAGAGGGGGGGAGAGAATGAGAGAGGGAGGGAGACAGGAAGGAGATAATGAGAGGGGGAGGGAGAGAAAGTGAGGGCGAGAGCAAGGGTGGAGAGGGTGAGAGCAAGGGGAAAAGAGAGGGAGAGGGTGAGAGGGATGGGGAGAGAGAAGGTGAGGGGGAGAGAGACGGGAAGAGAGAAGGAGAGGGTGACAGAGAATGAGAGGGGGAAGAGAGAGGAGTGAGAGAAGGAGAGTGTGAGAACGAAAAGGGAGAGAGAAGGTGAGGGTGAGAGAGACGGGGAGAGAGAAGGAGAGGGTGAGAGAGACGGGGAGAGAGAGAAGGAGAGGATGAGAGAGAGAGAAGGTGAGAGGGGGAAGAGCATGAGAGAGGGGGGAAAGAGAGGAGTGGGAGAAGGAGAGGGTGAGAGGGGAAAGAGAGAAGGTGAGAGTGAGAGAGAGGGGGGAGGGAGAAGGAGTCGGGAGAGAGAAGGAGTCTGGAGAGAGAAGGAGTCGGGAGAGAGAAGGAGTCGGGAGAGAGAAGGAGTCGGGAGAGAGAAGGAGTCGGGAGAGAGAAGGAGTCGAGAAAAAGAGGCAAGGAGAGAGGAGGGAAAGAGAAAAGGGCAACTTATTATAAGATCCAATATGAATAAAGAATTAAATAACTCTCCATCTAAATAATAGAAATAGTAAGAAAAAATATCATATATATAATAAGTTAAATGGGACCTAATATGAGAAAGCCAAAAGTCAGCTCATAGAATGGCCTTAGCATGTACAAAGCATCACTAAAATGGCCAAACCATTCAAATCACAGCAGACTCAATAAATATACCAACTACAACTAGCATTATTGCCAGATAAGAAAATGTGATTTTAACCAAGGGAAAAAAATGAAAGAAAAATATAAAAAATATATATGTAAAAAAAAGGAGGTTGATGTGCAACACGGTGGAGAGCCTCTCGTAGTGGTGTCAGAATGATATCCAAATAGAGCTCAGAGAGAGTCCCTGTCAGTGGCAGCGCTCATGAACCATACAAAATTTGCTATCATATAATGTAAAAGGCAATCAATATTCTATAGTAATCCTAACCAAGTAATGCATACTTCAAAATGCTGTCTAATCAATTTTAGAACAACTATTTCAAACAATAATCACAGACAAGACATGCTGTGGATTCTAATATTAACACAAGTTATAGATATATACTACACTATTACCAGAAATTGCCATGATAATGTACACTGCTGCATATACCCCTAAGTGGCAGTATATCGAATCGCTGGCCAAGCGATTGGATATAACAAACTTCAGTATAAATGCTGCTCACTTACCTCCACATGAGCCCCATCCCCAACATACCTTCAACACACATGCGCTCTCTCCTTGGCGTCTGATGTCACTCGTCAGTGACGCTCAGCCCATCCGTTTTGCACACCAAAGACTCACGCATGCGCAGTTCACACCTCGCGCAAAAAGATCTATAATATCAGGGAACAGTAATTTGTGTTAACAAGGAAGCAAATTCATTGACATTAATCTACGTTCCTATGTGATTGATTTACCTTCATATCTTCGTGATACTATGGACTTACTTAACAAACTTGATGGAATCATCTTGTCAGACACTACTTATATGATCCCATGTGTCTCTTCTCCCCCCCTCCCCTGTGTCTCTTCTCCCCTCCCTCCCCTGTGTCTCTTCTCCCCTCTCCCTCCCCTGTGTCTCTTCTCCCCTCTCCCTCCCCTGTGTCTCTTCTCCCCTCTCCCTCCCCTGTGTCTCTTCCGCCCTCTCCCTCCCCTGTGTCTCTTCCCCCTCTCCCTCCCTCGTGTTTCTACCCCCACTCTCATGTTTCTCCCCCCTCCCCTGTGTGTCTTTCCCTCCGCAATTTGCGCCATTGTCAAAGTGTGTAGCCTCCCGCAATGCGCATGTGCGGCGGGAGCGTTACACACCTTGACAACTACTATATGTGATCATTTATATTCTTTTCAAGCTACAGGCTAGAGATATCTCACTGAGACCTATGATTCTTGACTAGCAATTTTTGAATTAAACAAATTTTCAGTATTCTGAATATTTCATTATATACTGCACTAGTGAGGCATTAATATAATGTTGTTTTTTTTTGGGCACAACTACTGTATATAGCTTGATTCTTTATAACTTTGGCTTCATGACTCAAGTTCATCTGTGCCTTAATCCAGTGGCGGAGCTAGTGAATAAAGGGCCCCGGTGCAAAAAAAAATACATTTGGGGCCCCCATCCCATGCAGCGGTAGTCCAAATAATTTCTTTAATTTGGGCTCTCCGTGCACCACTCCGGTGCCAACAGTAATATATATATATATATATATATATATATATATATATATATATATATATATATATTATGTATATGTGTGCATATATATATATATATATATATATATATATATATATAGGAAAGGGTGGGGAGAGAAGGAGGGGGTGAGAGAGGGGGAGAGAGAATGAGAGAGGGGGAGAGAGAATGAGAGAGGGAGGGAGAGAGGAAGGAGATAATGAGAGGGGGAGGGAGAGAAAGTGAGGGCGAGAGCCAGGGTGGAGAGGGTGAGAGCAAGGGGGAAAGAGAGGGAGAGGGTGAGAGGAATGGGGAGAGAGAAGGTGAGGGGGAGAGAGACTGGAAGAGAGAAGGAGAGGGTGACAGAGAATGAGAGGGGGAAGAGAGAGGAGTGAGAGAAGGAGAGTGTGAGAGCGAAAAGGGAGAGAGAAGGTGAGGGTGAGAGAGACGGGGAGAGAGAAGGAGAGGGTGAGAGAGACGGGGAGAGAGAGAAGGAGAGGATGAGAGAGAGAGAAGGTGAGAGGGGGGAAGAGCATGAGAGAGGGGGGAAAGAGAGGAGTGGGAGAAGGAGAGGGTGAGAGGGGAAAGAGAGAAGGTGAGAGTGAGAGAGAGGGGGGAGGGAGAAGGAGTCGGGAGAGAGAAGGAGTCGGGAGAGAGAAGGAGTCGGGAGAGAGAAGGAGTCTGGAGAGAGAAGGAGTCGGGAGAGAGAAGGAGTCGGGAGAGAGAAGGAGTCGGGAGAGAGAAGGAGTCGAGAAAAAGAGGCAAGGAGAGAGGAGGGAAAGAGAAAAGGGCAACTTATTATAAGATCCAATATGAATAAAGAATTAAATAACTCTCCATCTAAATAATAGAAATAGTAAGAAAAAATATCATATATATAATAAGTTAAATGGGACCTAATATGAGAAAGCCAAAAGTCAGCTCATAGAATGGCCTTAGCATGTACAAAGCATCACTAAAATGGCCAAACCATTCAAATCACAGCAGACTCAATAAATATACCAACTACAACTAGCATTATTGCCAGATAAGAAAATGTGATTTTAACCAAGGGAAAAAAATGAAAGAAAAATATAAAAAATATATATGTAAAAAAAAGGAGGTTGATGTGCAACACGGTGGAGAGCCTCTCGTAGTGGTGTCAGAATGATATCCAAACAGAGCTCAGAGAGAGTCCCTGTCAGTGGCAGCGCTCATGAACCATACAAAATTTGCTATCATATAATGTAAAAGGCAATCAGTATTCTATAGTAATCCTAACCAAGTAATGCATACTTCAAAATGCTGTCTAATCAATTTTAGAACAACTATTTCAAACAATAATCACAGACAAGACATGCTGTGGATTCTAATATTAACACAAGTTATAGTTATATACTACACTATTACCAGAAATTGCCATGATAATGTACACTGCTGCATATACCCCTAAGTGGCAGTATATCGAATCGCTGGCCAAGAGATTGGATATAACAAACTTCAGTATAAATGCTGCTCACTTACCTCCACATGAGCCCCATCCCCAACATACCTTCAACACACACGCGCTCTCTCCTTGGCGTCTGATGTCACTCGTCAGTGACGCTCAGCTTATCCGTTTTGCACACCAAAGACTCACGCATGCGCAGTTCACACCTCGCGCAAAAAGATCTATAATATCAGGGAACAGTAATTTGTGTGAACAAGGAAGCAAATTCATTGACATTAATCTACGTTCCTATGTGATTGATTTACCTTCATATCTTCGTGATACTATGGACTTACTTAACAAACTTGATGGAATCATCTTGTCAGACACTACTTATATGATCACGTGTGACGTGGAGTCGCTATACACCTCCATCAAACATCAGATGGGAGAGAATGCAGTTAGTTACTTTTTGAAGATGTATCAGACTCAACAAGAGAGAAACCAATTCATAATAGACTTGTTGCACTTTATTTTAACTCATAATTACTTTGTCTTCAACGAAAGATTCTTTCTACAAGTAAGAGGCACGGCCATGGGCACTTCTTGCGCTCCCACGTATGCTAACCTCTATTTGGGGTGGTGGGAGCGTGAAATACCAAAAGGAATACAAGCCAGTTGGTGAAGGGCTCCGTCCTTAAAAGATATGTTGGTATGACAAGTCGTGAAGTGCAAAAACGCATAGGTGAACATGTAAGGAATATTAAGAATAGTAGAAAAGATTTGGCCAATGGTCGTAAGCTTACATCAGTGGCTCGTCACTTTTCTAAATTTCCTAATTCAAACCCTGATGAACTTAAATGTTGGCTGGTACAACAAGTAACGTTGGGGATTCGTAGAGGAAACTTAGAAAAAGCCCTTATACGAGCAGAGAGCAGATGGATTTTCCTCCTAAATACCATGGCCCCCAATGGATTGAATGAAAACATTAATTTCACAGTTTTTTTTTTATAAAACACATAATATATGATTAAGGATAGCATTCATCATCTCAATATCATTGTTTCCATCTCTTAGGTTCTCTACTTTAAAATCATCTGAGGATGTTAATCTACCACTTAGCTTCCAAATTATTTCAGGAACATTATCAGTTTTGCTTCACCACTACAGCTTCATAGGTATAATTTATTTATGTATGCTATTTATCCTTTTTTGTGATGTTCGATCAATTAGCCTTGTAAGATGTATAATTACAATTACAACCTATTTACAATTGTTAAGTCAAGATAAGACACTAGTTTTGAATACACATATTAATGGTTAGATGACAATAATATACTGTATTTAATTTATAGTTTGTGATTTTAGTGTTTGTGATTTTAGTATTTAAGGAGGGTAGGAGTTTGAGACCTGCAGCCCCTTGAGAAAGCAATTCATTTGCGAAACGTGCGTAGGTGGTATTGCGAATGCACAAGGTGCAACTGCGCATGCATGAGTCTTTGGTGTGCAAAACGGATGGGCTGAGCGTCACTGACGAGTGACATCAGACGCCAAGGAGAGAGAATGTGTGTGCTGAAGGTATGATGGGGATGGGGCTCACGTGGATGTACGTTTCCTGGCGTGGACAGCGGATATTTGTGGACATTTGTAAGTGAGCAGCATTTATACTGAAGTTTGTTATATCCAATCTCTTGGCCAGCGATTCGATATACTGCCACTTAAGGGTATATGCAGCAGTCTACATTAACATGGCAATTTCTGGTAATAGTGTAGTATACATCTATAACTTGTGTTAATATTAGAATCCACAGCATGTCTTGTCTGTGATTATTGTTTGAAATAGTTGTTCTAAAATTGATTAGACAGCATTTTGAAGTATGCATTACTTGGTTAGGATTACTATAGAATATTGATTGCCTTTTGCATTATATGATAGCAAATTTTGTATGGTTCATGAGCGCTGCCACTGACAGGGACTCTCTCTGAGCTCTATTTGGATATCATTCTGACACCACTACGAGAGGCTCTCCACCGTGTTGCACATCAACCTCCTTTATTTTACATATATATTTTTTTCATTTTTCTTTCATTTTTTTCCCCTTGGTTAATAGATATTTTAGGACTAAAAATAAAATTTTCTTATCTGGCAATAATGCTAGTTGTAGTTGGTATATTTATAGAGTCTGCTGTGATTTGAATGGTTTGGCCATTTTAGTGATGTTTTTTACATCCTAAAGCCATTCTATGAGCTGACTTTTGGCTTTCTCATATTAGGTCCCATTTAACTTATTCTATATATGATATTTTTTTCTTACTATTTCTATTATTTAGATGGAGAGTTATTTAATTCTTTATTCATATTGGATCTTATAATAAGTTGCCCTTTTCTCTTTCCCCCCTCTCTCATTCTCTCTTTTTCTTTTCTCCCTCTCACCCTCTCCTTCTCTCACCCTCTCATTCTCTCCCCCTCCCACCTTCTCTCTCTCATCCTCTTCTTCTCTCTCCCCGTCTCTCACCCTCTCCTTCTCTCTGCCCGTCTCTCACCCTCACCTTTTCTCTCCCTTCTCGCTCTCACCCTCTCCTTCTCTCACTCCTCTCTCTTCCGCCCTTCTCATTCTCTCTCACCCTCTCCTTCTCTCTCCCTGTCTCTCTCCCTCACCTTCTCTCTCCCCCTCCCTCTCACCTTCTCCTTCTCTCTCCCCCTTGCTCTCACCCTCTCCACCCTCGCTCTCACCCTCACCTTCTCTCCCTCCCCCTCGCTCACCCTCTCCTTTTCTCCCTCCTCTCTCTCTCACCCCCCTCTCCTTCTCTCTCACCCCCTCTCTCCTTCTCTTTCACCCCCTCTCTCCCTCTCTCTCCCCTTTCTCCTTTTCTCTCTCCCCTTTCTCCTTTTCTCTCTCCCCTTTCTCCTTTTCTCTCTCCCCTTTCTCCTTCTCTGTCACCCCCTCTCTCCTTCTCTGTCACCCCCTCTCTCCTTCTCTGTCACCCCCTCTCTCCTTCTGTCACCCCCTCACTCCTTCTGTCACCCCCTCTCTCCTCTCTCATTCTCCCCCTAACCCACCCCCTCTCATTCTCTCCCTCCCCCTTTCTCCTCCTCTCTCCTATCACTTACCAATTTCTTGCATGCTCCACTCCCCAACGCCTGCAGTTGAGCCTCCGCTTGGAGCCTGGCTCCTCCCCAAGGGTCCTGTTTGAATTGTGGAAGTTAGGCATGGCCAGGAAGCCCTCAGGATGGGGGAGGGCAAAATCATTGAGTGGTTTCTGCTTCCCCGCCAAGCCGCCGAAAGTACTGGATTTCAAAACTGCATAGGTCACCATATGCCTTTCTGATGGTTCTTGCATTGAGATCCCACCACTGCCACCAGTTGTGACAATGTGAGAGTGGGGGCTATACAAGCCCAGAGCCACCTGCTATAGACTATAGGTTATCTATCCACAAGGACAGTTGGGTTCTTTGAAATCTCGGCACCAGCACATTTTTATCTGGCTTCTGTATCTGTAAGAGTCTCTCCTTCAGGAATCAATGCTTCCAGGAGTCACAGTAACCTTCCTGTGGTAGTTACCAGAACAGGTTACTTGTACGGTGGAGATATGTTTAGTATCGCAACCGCCAGAAGCGTAATCAGAGACACACGATTTTTTCTCAGCAGTGAACTGACTTATTTTTTAAATGACAGCAATATTTATAGGGGATAGATACAGAGGGGGCGTACACAATTTAACAATTAGAGGGGGTGGCAGACAATTACAAGAGATAAATTCCACATGGGTCTAACAATAGTTTCCCGAGAGTAATATCTCCAATACACATGCTGCCGTCTATAGGACATATCAGATGGGATTAACTTTTTGTTAACAATGGATCAGAACAGTTAACAGTACAATAGAGGTATCTGATCACAGCAGACTCAGCACACCCTGTTTTAATCATGATCACTCAATCAGTTTAAACATAACACAGAATACACTAATATTAAATGGGGAATTACACACAGTATACCGTATAAGGCAGAGGCATATGCCATAAGACCACATGAAGCATGGTGGTACACTATGGCACTATGTCTTGGGGCTATTCACCCCACCACCCACCTGCCCACATTTCTAATGGGGCAGTCTGTCCTCTATGGTGGCTCAATGCACCAGGATCCAGGCCCTGGAAAGGGGTCCATGACAGCTCGTCAGGCCGTAGCTTTGTGTGCGCGTAGCTATTTAGAGACGTCATACACTTGTCAACAGTGTAGATCGAGCACTAGCCCTAAACCTAAAATTATATTAGGAGTCAATTACCTAGAAAGTTGGAAGCGAAATTGGCGGATGGGGAATGTTACACCTTAATATCTCTGGTTCTTATTAGTAGACTATTGATTTAGTCTAGTGATTTATTTAAAGATTATTAAAATGTTATTCAAGCTCACTGAGACCTATTTACACACTAACACCCCAACTCTTGGAAAAAGATTTAATGGGACATGGAATGAACCATTGCTTGTCTACATCATCAAACAGATCATTGAAAATCAAGTAAAAAACAAAAAAGCTTTGTAATTTTTCTGCAAAGACCAAAAATTGCAAGTACTCTGTCAAATGTGAATAAGTGCTACAACCAAAATGTCTGCTTTTATCATAGAGAGTTCAAGCGATCTGTGGAAGATCATAGGACTCTAGGGAGGAGGAAAGTAGGTGGCATACGGGTTTGGTGGGGAAGAATAACGATTTTGAAAAAATATGGTGAAGGTTTTTTTTTATTTCATTAGGGCTATTAGGGCCTAGAGAAGTTTTTGATATTAAATATTTTGGCTAGCGACTTGCCCGTCAAAAAATGACGGCAATAAGATTGTAAGGCAGGTAATGTTGTTTGTTTGCAACATTAATTTTGTTGGTGTTCCAAGATCCTTCGGCGCTCATTGCCAGCCTCGCACTGAGCGCCTTCGCTGCTCATCGCGTGTTGTGCAATGAGCGCCTTTGGCGCTCATTGCGAGGCTGTTGGTTGTTTGTGTGCTATGAGCAGCGTTGGCGTGTATTTTTTGAATGCCAATTAAATAATTAATGAAATAATAAATAAATATACTTTACCTATTTTGAAGTAATATACTGTATGCAGGAAGCATTGTGTTGAAGAGCTGGCAATCTGTTTTCATGTTCCTGCAGAATACAATGTGTGTTTTTAGTGCTGTGGAGCTGAGGTGTAAGTGTCAGTAATGTGTGCAGTGTATAGTGTAAATAGTGTGCGTGTGTGAGCCAAATCCGTTAGTGTAGCTGTGTACTTCCGCATTGTGTAAGTTAGTGTTGTAAAATGGGGCCTATGTGTGGTACACGGCTGTGGCTGATTTTGCGTCCTTGTTCTTGGACCTCGTCCGTCTTTTTGGTAAAATCCGTATGTGTTTGGTGGTGTTTTGCGTGTTTAGGGTCCTGTAGCCTTGATTTAGTTTTTTTCGGCGGCCATTTTGTCTCTTGCTTAGGAGATTTTCGGGTGTCTAAACTCTTGTATTTCGACTTAAATTGAGGTGTAACTTCACTTTTAGAGGTCCTGGATGACCCCCCCCCCCCACCCCCCTTGCTGTAGGTAAGCTTCTTATGTGTTTGTTGTGTGTATTTATTGTGTTTTTAATGTGTGCGTGTTTCGGGCGCTAAGGTCGTATTTTTGTGAGCTCGTAATGTTATTTTTCTAAGTCCCGCGGCTCATATTTGTGGATGGTAAGTTCATAAATGTTGTGGTCGACGTGGGAGCCTCCACCTCCGCAAATACGGCCCAGCGAGCCCGCAGCGTTAGCAACAACCCGCCTGCTCACAACTATATATGTGACTAGCGACTTGCCCGTCAAAAAATGAACTTGAAATTAATCAGTATTGTAAACTTGAGGTAATGTTTTTTTAACATGCACGTCCTATCTGAAGAATTGTTAACTTAAATATACATTGAATCCAGAGGAAGGCAAACAGTAAAAACCCTCCTTGAAACGTATCCAATTGTATCAGAGAGGTAAAAAAATAAATTCCTTCCTGGCGATCAGATTACTCCCTGGATTAATGTTTAACATAAAAGACAACATTTACATTGTGACTTAAAACGTGGTTGAGCTCTTAACATGAACTTTGTAATATGTCTAAGTAAAGAACTTGAAAGTATATTTTTTGAAACTTGAACTTTCTTATCTGTCTAAGTAAGGAACTTGAAAAAACAATTTTCAAACTTGTAACATTACAAACAGTAACATAATTAATTAACATTTTAACATATTTTATGAAAATAATGCAAGGCAAGTGTTTTCTGAGGCTAATCATCCATAAACAGTACTTACATTAATTATGACTGAATTGTTAATTGATTTGTATTTTTCACTGGTTGACCTTTGTTTGTTGCTGTGATTTAAAACGTGGTTGACCTCTTAACATGAACCTTGTAATATGTCTAAGTAAGGAACTTGAAAGTATATTTTTTGAAACTTGAACTTTCTTATCTGTCTAAGTAAGGAACTTGAAAAAATGTTTTCAAACTTGTAACATTATAAACAGTAACATAGTGAATTAAGATTTTAACCTAATTTTTTATTAAAAGTATTAACATTTGAATGTAAGAACAGTTGAACTTTAAATTAATAAGTATTGTAAACTTGAGGTAATGTTTTTTTAACATGCAAGTTCTATCTCAAGAATTGTTAACTTAAATATACATTGAATCCAGAGGAACGCAAACAGTAAAAACCCTCCTTTAAACGTAGCCAATTGTATCAGAGAGAGAAAAAAATTAATTCCTTCCTGACCCCATTAACTGGCAATCGGATTACTCCCTGGATTAATGTTTAACATAACAGACAACATTTACATTGTGACTTAAAACAGGGTTGAGCTTGTAACATGAACTTTGTAATATATCTAAGTAAGGAACTTGAAAGTATATTTTTTTGAAGCTTGAACTTTCTTATCTAAGTAAGGAACTTGAAAATATTGTTTTGAAACTTTTAACATTAGAAACAGTAACATAGTTAATTAACATTTTAACATAATTGTTGAAAATAATGCAAGGCAAGTGTTTTGTGAGGCTAATCATCCATAAACAGTACTTCCATTAATTATGACTGAATTGTTTATTGATTTGTATTTTTCAATGGTTGACCTTTGTTTGTTGCTGTGATTTAAAACGTGGTTGACCTCTTAACATGAACTTTGTAATATGTCTAAGTAAGGAACTTGAAAGTATATTTTTTGAAACTTGAACTTTCTTATCTGACTAAGTAAGGAATTTTAAAACATGTTTTCAAACTTGTAACATTAGAAACAGTGACATAGTTAATTAACATTTTAACATAATTTGTGAAAATAATGCAAGGCAAGTGTTTTGTGAGGCTAATGATATATAAACAGTACTTCCATTAATTATGACTGAATTGCTTATAGATTTGTATTTTTGAATGGTTGACCTTTGTTTGTTGCTGTAGTAATTGTTTTAAATCGCACATATAGTTTGGTCTGTGGAAAAGTGGTTCTCTAAAAAGAGAACGCAAGAACTTAAACTTGTTGCACGCTGTGTAAACACTGTACTGTATGTGTTTGACAATTTAATGTAGTTTATCAGTAAAATATTGTTTTTGGAAATGTAATTTCTGTAGCGTAATAATGACCTTTTCAAGGGAACGGACATTTATGTGTATTTATTGTAACAATTTGGTGGTTATATTGTGGTGTTTTATATTTTTGCATTTGCTTTTAAATTTGTTTGTCATGGCTTTTGTTTCTTTAATGAAAAGTTGAAGTACTTCATAGTAGACAATGTTTTGAGTAAAAATACGTCCATCTTCTAATAAATCACCTTGACTTTCATTCTTTTCAATGTAAACTTGAATAGCCTGCGGATTTTTGCACCGTGATAAGGCAACGTACAATTGGCCATGTGCAAATACTGGATGTTCTAAGAAAATACCCACAGATTGGAACGCTTGTCCTTGTGATTTATTAATGGTCATGGCAAATGCCATAATGATGGGAAATTGTCTTCTTTGAAGTGTAAAAGGGAGACTACTTTCACTTGGTGCTAAATCTATTCTTGGTATGAAAACTCTCTCTACTTTATGGATACCAGTTAAAATTTTAGCACCTATGAAATGGTCCTTTAATTGTTGAACAATTAATCTTGTCCCATTGCATAGGCCTTTTTTGGGATTCATATTTCGCATTAACATGACAATTGCACCTTTCTTTAGCTGCAAAATATGTGGTGGCATTCCAGAAGGAGTTAGCGAGTTTATGAAGTCAGTGGAAAATGTTGCCGTACTTTCATTGTCATCAGCAAGTACAGAATCAGCACTGTGATAATTTATTTGTGGTGCATTAATTTTTTTTAAGATTTGATTATTGAGGATTAATGCATCCTAATTTTTACATGTTAGTATGACTTGGTTGGCAAGCTCAGAATATTCCTGGTTATTTATGCTACCTTCAAATATAGCCGATATAAGATCTTGGTGACAAATCATATGAGGTGGGATCTGCACAGTGTCGTCAGGTAAATTTGGTATTTTTTCTGTTCTGCCTTCTCCAATTTTAATAAGCCAATCATTGAAATCAGTTTGGCCTTCTGATCTCATGTTTTGTTGCAGTTGAAGATGGGTAAAATGTTTCCATAGTTCGCTTGACTTTATACAGGTTTCGATAATGTCAGTTCGATTTCCATGTACAACGACAGGTAATGTTTGTCTAAAATCGCCACCTAACAACATTACCTTTCCACCAAATGGAAAAGTATTATCCAGGAGCTGCCCGGAAATGACTAGTGCGTCAACGTAACGTGACGTGACGTGCGGACGGCGGGGGATGATGGTGTCCTAAGGGGAAAAAGCACCTACTTTTCCTAAATCCCTCTACCTCCCTCTAATCTATGCGAGCCACGGCTGGCTCATTTGAGCGTGTATGGGCACGCGTACCTGGGTCCCCGGGAGGTCCTGCTCGCATACTGATTGAACCCCTGCACGGACGACGCTCCCCGATGGATAGCGCTTCCCAGCACTGACACAGCGTCACGGCGTGAGGTCGCGAGGAGACTGCGTGAGGTCTGGAGGACGACTGGAGGACGCCGTGGCTGTAACCACGCCTGATACGCCTGATACGTCGCGCTGCAGTGTCCCTCTCTGCCTGCTGTAATGGTTCCCTGTGCCCTGGGAGATTTTGTATGCTGATCGGTTGCCCCCTGCTATTGAGACTGCACAGGGTGTGAGGTGTGGAGGCTAAATGCAGTAAGGAGGTAGGCAGCTGTTACCAGTTACCTGTTACCTGGAGCCTACGGATTATATCTGTTCCCAAGCACCTATATTCCAACAGGAGACTGCAACTACCTATGTGAGTCATTGTATACCTGTTGGGGGGGGGGAAGACACACGCTTTTACAAACTATACCTGTCAAGAAGGCTATTGAGCAAACTACCTGTTAAACCAGGAGCTCTGGCCTCCCGATAAACGTGAGATATCTATGCAGGGTCTATTGTGGTTGTGTTGGTAGGGGGGACCTGGTCATATAACGCTGTCTGGGTGCTCCATGCAGGAGGGGATACAAGAGATCCCCAAGGACTAATTCATAGAATACAGAATCCATATGCTGCATATAGAGACGCTATATTTATATAGGAGATACATATTTTGCACATATTGGTGTATATATGGTTAAGCTCTTGGTCTATGACCCACATGATCGTTTTTCCTGCCTCCTTCTCCAGCCCTATAGAATAAAGTACGCGGCTTACCGGTGATATATTTACTCTATACTGATAAGGTAGAACTTGGAGTTAATATCTCATACAACATGCCAACGAAATTGAAATCAAGGGACAAAGCCAAAAATGAGCCCACAAAGACACCATCAATGTTTTCATCAAGATATAAGGGCTCTGGCTCGTCTACTCGGACAGATCACACTATATCTAGTCCATCAATAATTGAGTCACCAGATAAAGCGTCACAGACTTCCAGATCGGAAAATTCGGGGGTGGAAGAAGAAGAAATCCTCAACTGTTCCAAAATGCAAGAGATGTTACAATCATTTCAGACGAATATAATCTCTGAGCTGACAAAGAAAATTGCGGATAACTCAGCTTTAATCAAGGAAGTGAACCAGAGAGTGGAATCCGTGGAAGATATATGTGATAACTTAATCACGGACAATAACAATCTGCTTAAATATACAAAGTTACTAGAGAACAGAATAGAGGATCTAACAAATAAGATATCTTCAATTGAAGACCGTAGCAGATTGAATAATCTCCGCTTGAGAGGTATCCCGGAAACCATACAAGACTGCGACCTGAAATCCTATGCGGAAAATTTCCTGGTGACCCTGGCCCCAAATTCCCCATCTAATGAGACTACTATTGATGTCATTCATAGAATCCCATTGGCGAAACATCTAGATAAGTCTATTCCTAGGGATGTTTTAGCAAGAGTTCACTATCGATCATATAGAGATGAGATTATGAAGGAGGCTTTTATTAAGCAAAAATTCTCATCTCCTTATGAAAATCTAAAAATATTTTCTGACCTGTCGGTATATACCCTATCTAGAAGACGAGAATTTAAGGAAATTACCCAAATTCTAAGACAAAAAGAAGTAAGATACAAATGGTCATCTCCAGTAGGCTTATCTGTTTATAAAGATTCTAAGTGGCATAGGATAAAATCTGTCCAGGAGGGTGTAAAATTGCTACAAACATGGAATTTTGAAATTAATCTTCGTAATTTAGAGGCTGGTCAGCCGAATTTAATTTCCAGTGAGCTCGCATGGCAAAAAAATTAGGAGATCTAGGGAGAGACGAAGGGGTCGGGACTGGGGGAGGAAGTTTGTTCCATCCATGTTTCCCCCCCCTATCGTCTCTCCCTATTTCCTTTATGTTTATTTCTGGGGGGAGGAGATGTATGAGGGCGCATAGGGGTAAAACTAGGGTAAACTTTCCAGAGTAATCAAATTGTCCATATATCCCCGCCATTGTCTTTATTTTGGTATGAAGACTATGTCCGGTCATTTTCTACCTTTAGGTAGCTGTTTTGTAAATTGTAATGTTTTATGTTGTTTGAGTTCCCATCGGTGGTGGGAGGTTACAAGGGTTTGTTTGTGCATATTTAGGGTCTACAAATCACTCTATATCCTTTCAGGGTATGGGTTGTGTAATACAAAATTTTCTGTATTGTGGGACAATTTAAGATGTTGGGAAATATCAAATATGATAGTGAAGTTCATATGTTTGGATAATGTCAAAAGGAATAAAAATAATTTCTCATAATGTGAACGGACTAAACTCACCGACTAAAAGGAAAATTGCCTTTGTAAACTATATTAATATCAAAGCTGATATATTATGCCTTCAGGAGACTCACCTGAAGCAGGATTCTATTAAGTATCTAACTGAAAAACAATATCCCTTCCATATCCATTCAACTTTTAGAAGCAAATCTAAGGGAGTCTCTATTTTTTTTAATAGAAAGCTAAAAGTCTCGGAAGTATTTTCAAAAATAGATCCTCTAGGTAGATTTATAATTTGGTCGGGGTATGTGAATAATTCTTTACTAACCATTGCTAATGTATATTTACCAAATACAAATCAGATTAGATACTTAAAGACGTTCCTGAAAGATCTATATAAACTGAAGAGAGGGTGCCTTATTCTATGTGGAGATTTTAACATGATCAGAGATTCAAAGATGGATAAACAGAGAAACTACAAGATAAAATCGGAAGCCACAGAAATAAAAACTGCTCTAGATTTTTCTAGTATTATAAATGATTTTGAATTATACGACATTTGGCGGGTCCTACACCCTAATTGTAAAGACTACACATTTTTTTCGCATCAATATAAATCCTTGTCACGGATAGATTATATTTTTTCTGATGTACATACCCTAAAAACGATAGAGAAGTCAGATATTATTTTAACACCCTGGTCAGATCACAGCATGAATAGTATTAACCTAGTGGTCTCTCAGGCTGTAAAAGCAATAAACAGATGGAAAATTAATCCAATATTATTTAAAAATGTTGATAATCTCAATGCAGTGAAAAAGGATACCTTAGCATTTTTTGAAACAAATAAAGACTCCGTGACTTCCAGTAAGACACTATGGTGTTCTTATAAAGCCTATATTAGGGGTATCCTAATTTCCCGGATGGCAAACCTAAATAAGCAAAGGGGAAAACCCCTAAAAACTCTATATATTGAACTAGAGAAATTACACCAGCTCAATAAAAAATGCCCAAATACAGCTTTAGGTCGTGAAATAATAACCGTAAACAACCAAATTAATCATATTTTACAAACTCAGGCAGACAACCTTCTTTGGAGAGCACAACAATCGAAATTTCTATTCGGTAATAAAGCTGGCAAAATTCTCGCAAATAGGTTAAAGAAACAACGTAATAATAACAGGATCACAAATTTATTAGATGATAAGAAAAACGTTCATATGAACCCTGACAAAATCGGTGAGCTTTTCCGGGAGTTCTATGAGAAATTATATAATCTAGACAAGGATGTTAACTTAGTAAAGCCTGGTATGTTAGATATCAATATCTTCCTAGATAAGATCAAATTCCCTAGGATCTCCGACCAAGAATTGATAGATTTAAACAGGGAAATTTCGGATGTGGAAATTATTAAAGTAATAAATTCTGGTAAGACAAATAAAGCACCGGGGCCCGACGGTTTTGACCACTTGTTCTACAAGATTTTTCAGTCAGAACTTACACCGGTTCTGCATAGCTTATTTAATGAAATTAAACAATCAGGGCATATCCCGCTAGAAATGACTGAGACTAAAATAATTAATATTCTAAAAGAAGGGAAGAATCCTGAAGAATGTAGCAACTACAGACCAATATCCTTAATAAATATAGACGTGAAACTGTACTCTAAAATCTTGGCAAACAGATTAAAAAATATTATGGTTAATCTGATCCACCCTGACCAATCCGGGTTTATCCCCGGACGCCAGTCATCAGACAATTCCAGAAGACTTCTGAACTTGTTATCATATATTAGGGACAAAGACATATCGGTCATGTTTTTATCACTAGATGCTGAGAAAGCTTTTGATAGAGTTAATTGGGAATTTTTACAGAGCGTATTGCTGAGATTTGGTCTGGGGGACTTCGCTTCTAGGTCTGTTAAAGCCCTCTACAGCAACTCCTTCTCACGAGTTGTTAATCCGGAATTTGAACCAAAACAATTTAGTATCAGGAATGGTACCCGTCAGGGATGCCCTCTGTCCCCACTCTTATTTGTATTATTCATGGAACCACTAGCAATATACATACGACAATGTAAGGACATTAAAGGCATTTGTATAGGTAAAGATGAGTTTAAATATATGGCTTACGCTGATGATATCATAATTACCGTAACAAATCCGCTACATGCCTGCTATAAACTTCAAGAAATAATTGAGGAGTTCGGGAGGCTATCCTATTTTAAAATAAACCACTCAAAATCAGACACATTAACAAAAGGGATAACAAACGAAACTACAATGAAACTGAGGGAAGTCTTCTGTTTTAATTGGGACTCTAAATATATAATCCATTTAGGTATAAGATTTTCTATTAGAGTGGGTAATATTCTTAAAGACAACATTAATGAGGTGATGAAGCGAATTAGACCCACACTAACGGTCTGGACCCATTATAATCTTTCTTGGTCAGCCAGAATAGCTTCAATCAATATGAATATTCTTCCCCAAATTACATATTATATGCGATCCATACCTGATATTTTAGCTAATAGCTATTTGAAGTGCATTCAGGACCAATTAGATAAATTTTTATATTTATCAAAAAAACCTAGGATCCAGAAAAGTATAACATACAAAAAATGTATTAAAGGGGATTTAAACGCACCATGTATAAAAGACATTCACCATAAGATAATCATGGCCCAACTCATTTGTTGGAATATCTCCAATGATAAGCCTAGATGGCTAATCTTGGAAGAAGCACTGATGGAGGATCTCCCTATTCGACTATTGCTTTGGCTCCCTGCTTATACCAAAACTATGACTAGCAATCTCCCCAAAAATCTTCGCGCCATGGTAAAACTGTGGTATAAAGTTAGACAAAAGATGCAAATATTTAATACACCATCAATTGCGGCTCCCCTTGAAATCTTAAAACCTAAGGCACAATGTCCAGTAATAAAGCTATTACTTGATCAGGGCCTTAGTAATATTTCCCATCTATATCACAATGGCAACCTCCTAACTTTACAAGCTTTACAGTTAAATCCGGAGTTAAAAAAACTAAATTGGCTAAATTATGTTAGTCTTAAGCAGAATTTGTTGGCAAGTGGGTTTATACTATCCGGGGTGAATACCCCGACTAAATTAGAAGAACTTATTTTAAAGGGAAAAATGTCACATATCATATCAAAATGTGGTAGTATTATAGATGACCTTACTCCTTTTACTAAAAGCTTAGGGACTATAGGCTGGGAAACGGATTTAGGGATCAATCTGGAAGACATTAACTGGCGGGATACCCTTAAAACCACAAAAAAATCCTCTGTTAACGCATCGTATACAGAACTGTTCTTTAAAATTATTCATAGATGGCACCTAACACCAGTTAAAATGGGGAAAATTAATCCAGAGGCAACTGACCGATGCTGGAAATTATGTGGCTCAAGAGGTACTGACTATCATATTTGGTGGGATTGTATTAAACTACAGAAGTGGTGGATAGATGTCTCCCAACTAATATCTAAATTGCTTGATAAACAAATTTTATTGTCCCCCCAAGTAGCAATTCTGCACATGAACATTGAGAAAATATCCTCTACTGATAGATATCTGATATGCCACATTTTATTGGTGGCCAAATATCTTTTAGTAAAATACTGGAAGCAACCAACGACTCCTACAATTCATGAACTACGTAATCTCGTCCATATAAATAGAGAATTAATGCAGAATCGTTACGACATTTTCTCGGCAGGCTACGCCAGTAACTTTAGTTGGTCAAAATGGGATGATTATATGGAGTATGTATAATGTTTTTTTCCGAAGGTTAAGATGTTTCTTTTGGAGTAATATTGTTTCCCTTTATTTATTTTTTTCTGATTACTTATTTTTGTCTCTTTTATAGATATGCACGGAGTGCTTAGAGTTTGAATAGCTAGGTAATGTTCACACACTGAAATCTAAATAATAGATTTTGTTTTTGGTGCCCGAGCTATCCATTACGGCACACTTGTTCTTGTTTATGTATGCTCTGTAAGTCTTTATTTGTTTTCTGTATGTTGTTTTGAAACACAATAAAAAAAAAAGAAAAAAGAAAAAAAAAAAAGAAAAGTATTATCCATGACTTCACGAAGCAAACGGTCAATACATTGGAGGGCATAGCATGACATCATTGTGGCCTCATCTATTATAATTAATTTACTTTTTTTCAATTTTTTTGCTTGTAATGATGTCATGCGAATATCTGACACAGAAGTTTCTAAAATAGGCACTGGCAGTTTAAACCACTATGTACAGTTCTTCCACCTTCTAACAAAAGTGCAGCAATTCCAGTAGTGGCAAACGCAGTGCTATTTGACCTTGTGCTCGTACAAAACTCATTAATAAATTATATAGATAGGTTTTTCCTGATCTGCCAGGTCCATCAAGATAGAAATAACGCTCTGTGACCATGTCATCATCTATTGCATTTTTAATGGCATTAAATGCTTGCAATTGTAACGTATTTAAAGTTGCAAGTCTTTCTTCTGTTCTTTGTACTTGTAGTTGAATGTCATAGTCTTCAAAGTTTATGTCATCTATAAGACCTGGATCAGGCAAATTAAAACTTGCACAACTTAATCCATGAGTTAAAAATACTTCTTGGATTTCCATTAACGCTTTTAAGTGTGCAATAGGTTCATTGTATCGTTGCATAAAGTCTTCAGCCATATTACTTTTAAATGTGTCCCACAAAGCTAATGCATTTGGAGCATTTGAGAAGATACAAATAAATGCAAATTGTTTTCTCATCTGACGTGGCATTTGACATTGTGCTGCTTCTTCTAAACATCTTTCCCATTCTGTATCATCAGCTAGTAAGTTTCTATGTCTTGCAGCTAAATGGAAGGATTCATATACTATGTCATTAACAGTTCTTAAGTGTTCAAAACTTTGTGCTCCAGGAACATTTAAAAGTAATATTCGTAAGCAAAAACGTTCAAGATCTCTTGGACTGACTGTGTAAATTCTTGGGATTATTTTATTTCCTCTGCTTTTTCTAGGTCTCCATAATCCATTCACAAAAACATAGTGATATGGAATTTCAATATATAAGAATTGTGTTGCTTCTGAATCTGTGGAATTTAATTCAATCCATGCAGTTAGTGTAGTGTGATGATGTTCACTTTGGGCCAATGCATTACTTTCATTTCCAGCATGGAAATACACTAAATGTCTTTGTGGTAAATGTACTGCTAATCTATATACTGCATGTGATCTATCATGCATTTCAAATTTTAAAAGGCGCCACATAGCTTCTGGTGCACTTACATAGCGAGCATCTACATGAGATGCAAGTTCATCATGTACTAACTCAGTGCTTTCAGGGTTGTCTGCACTTTTGATGACTACAGTAGCTGCATCATCGCCTTTGTAAATATATTTGTACACATATTTAATGGATTTGATGGAAGTGCAAGCTTCTACATTAATGTGTGCGTTATACTTCATCAGTAAATGTGAATTGGGTACTACATATCTATTGTCAACTTGTTTGCCACGAATAATGGCACTATCTCCTTCTCTTCTTTTATAAAGTGGATAGCCATCACAATTGGCATAGGTTTTGTCTCTATAATCTTTTGGAAAATCTTTGGAATATTTATTATTTTCCATACATGGTGATTGTGGATTAAGCTCACCACAGGGTCCATGAATCATGCGATGAGTAACAATCTCATATAGTCTACCATATAGTTCTGGATCTGGTAGTTCAGCAACAATGATTGCATCCACTTTGTCAGCAGTATCTAATTTATCTTTTTCTTGAAGTATTATGAGAAGATGTGCATGTGGAAGGCCTCTTTTTTTAAAATTCAATGGTCTATACATAAGCAAGACATTTGCCAAATAAGTGAGTTATAGTGATGTCACGTATTAATTCATTTAATTTAATCTTAAAAACTCTGGCTACTAAATCTGGTCTATCGGAAGGACTTTGGCCAAGAAGTACATTTTGTGTAATTTCTGGCCATTGGGGATTACATGTAAATGTAATAAATAAATCGTGTTTGCCAAATTTGGTGACAATAGCCATAGCATCATTGTATCTTTCGCTCATATTTCGAGGAGATCCTTGAAAGGAAGATGGTAAAATGATGGCTTTGCCAGCTGTCATGTCTCTGCTTGTAGCCACCTCAGCAACATAGTCCATTAGTCCACAATATTGTTCTACACGTAGTTTATCTTGTTGATATTTTATAAAGTTTAAATTATTTGCCTCAACTTGCAAATAGGAATCAATAATCCATTGTTGTGTTAGTTTTCCACCACATAAAATTGGATTAAATGTATTTCAAATGGCAATTTGAGCTACTTTAAATTCAAGCATAGAAACATTATTTCGGATTCTGGCTTTAGCATTTGGGTAACTGGGAAGTGTTAATTTTGGTTGCCAACCTGCTTCTCTTTGTGGGAAAAAAATGGGATATGTCATTGGATCTAAATTTGGACTTAAGATACTGATATTAATGAATGGTTGCTCCTCATTTCTGGGATTTATTCTAATGTCTCTTTGAAATGGTGGTTCTCCTTCATCATTTTGAAACACCATTGCAACCTCATTTGATGTTGGCAAGTTATAACAATGTTTATCAGTATGTCTGTCTCTTTTAAGCACCATATTGACCTTTGGGATTGGTAATTGATGTCTTTGTGCATGAAATTGTTGTTCATTTTCTACTTCTGCCAATTTTTAATAAGCTCTAGTGTAGGGGTTATTGGCCATAATTTTATCTAGCTCTATAAAAACACTGGGTAAGCATTTTTTATCTTCTTCCAGCTGCATACGTTGGTCAACAGCTTCCATTGTATCTAGGACATATAGTTGAGCAAATTTTCTTTGCTCTCCTTCCTCTGGATGTAAATGGGAAGTACGATGGTAAATTTGGCCTTGGACTTTAAAACAGTAAGGACCATGTCCTGGTACATTAGCAGCTAATGTTGCCCCCATAGATGCAAAGGATATGGCACTATTGTAGGATCTTATGTTTGTCTTAAAATGTTTGTAGTTTTGAAAAGTAGGTTCAGTCATAATGTTTTGTAAATAGATTGGAAATTATTTTCTTTCTGGAAGTTTGAACTTGCCTTTTTGACAGCAACTAATAAATTGTCCATCTCTGGGTCTCTCCTGTTTAAAATGATAAGCCTCACAAAACTGACATTGAGTATTCATGTCCCCACAATTAGGAACCTCTACTGCTAAAGACTTGAGTAAAGGACAATTTGCAAAGCATATATTAGTTTCATTTTCAAATTCATCAGCTGAAATGTCATGTGATGTTTCAGGAACAGGTTCTAAATGCTTAGTTTTTTTGGTGACTTTTTTTTGGTATATCCTTTATTGGTTTAGGTAAAATGTCATGTAATGTTTCAGGAAGAGATTCTAAATGCTTTGTTTTTTTGGTGGCTTTTTTTGGTATCTCTTTTATTTTTCAGGTAAAATGTCATCTGATGTTTGAGGAACAGGTTCTAAATACTTTGTTTTGTTAGTAGCTTTTTTGGTGTATCTTGAATTTTTGCAGCTGATAGTCTTTTGCTTGCAATTCTTTTGCGTTCTTTTTGTCGTCGAATTTCCCATCTCTCTTGTCGTTCTCTAGTTTGACGTCTTCTCTTTTCTTGTTTGCTCTCGTTATCAGCCATGTTAATCTGTAAAAGAAAATAATGTATAATTAGTTTAGTTTGAGATGTTAATTTTTTTTTTACATTTTTTATTAATAACAGTTTGTTTATATCTGATTGTACTTCATTGTAGCGGTACTTTCTTTGTATTGTTAAATTAGTGTTTTTTTTTTGTCGTAGGTTGTAATTTGTGCCTTAAATGAATAGCACACTCAAGGAAATTACACTATACCTTCTTCTACATGTAGTAGTTGTATAGTGTTAATTGAAATGTATATTTTTTTTGGTTTGGTCATTTATTTTTTTGTTGTACTTTTGGGTTACAGGCATAGAAGAGGGCAAAAATTAGTCTTTGTAATTTTTGCTACAGGGGATTGGGCTATGAAAAGTTATTTTTTATTTTTGTGGGTGTTAGTACTATTTGTTGTAGTATTCTATTTTATGTGTGTGTTTAGGTTTTATGCTTAATATTGTACATTACGACTGGTAATTGAGAATGATAAATGTTATTTAGTGTGTGTTTTGACACTTTTGTGGACTATGCTGTTTTCTTTCTTTATTTATTTTTTGTGTAGATTGAAGTTTGGGTTTAATTTTAAACATTGTTGTCCGTAAAAGACAAATAATAGGTAAATGACAAATGTGTCAGTAATATTTTGATAAAGCTTATAATTATTGGGTGTTATTGTTGTTTTTTTGTTGTTTTTTTCTGTTGACATGGATGCAGAGCAAACATGTTTATTTAGTTTACTCTTTTTTTACTTGTTATACTGTACCTTGGTGTGATTTCAAGCAGAATCTTTGTTGGTCCGCTGTTCAAAGTCTTCGTCCGATGCTCTTCACGCAGTGTCTGTTGTAAAAGAAAAAGTAAAATGTTATTTTATTTTAATGTATTTGTAATGAATAGCATATTTCATTGTTTTGGTCTATTGTATCTGTTATGGTGAATTCTAGTGCTAAGCTGTTTTTGTGCAACCTTTTAAAATACTTTAATTGTATTTGTATATTACTGTTATCCTTTTTTTTTTTTTACTGTAATTATTAATGTTTTTACTATTTTGGATCTGATCACAATGTTTTTAGCATTATCCTGTTTTGTGTCCACCACTTTTGGTATGCTTATTTAGGCTTCTTTGTAAGGCTTATAGGTTCTTAAACAGTAAAGAAGAATATTAATTAACTTTTCTATGTGTTTGTGTGATTTTTGGTACAATCCTATTTGTGTCCACCATATTTTGCATACTTTATTTGCTTAATTAGTCTTCTTTATGAGTATTAAATGATGTTGGACAGTAAAAATAAATGTTAATTGCCTTTTCTATATCATGGTAGGCTTTTTTGTTTTATCCTGTTTTGTGTTCACCACTTTTTGGTTGCTGCGTTTGGCTTGTGGGTGATGGTTGGAGTTTATTTTACAGTAAAGAGGAGGAATACTTTTGTTTTATGTATGTTGCTAATGTTTCGGATGCTATCCTGTTTTGTGACCACCTTTTTTTTTCTTTTCTGAAACTGTCTTTCTTTGTAAATTGTATAGGTGTTTGTGAAGTTTGTTGAACTGTGTTGTTTTAGTCTTTATTAAATTTGTATTTTTTAATTTTTAATTTTTATATTGGCGGCCATTAAACATATATATTTCCTTTTTTTTCTACTTGTTATACTATACCTTGATTGAAGTGTTGTTCTTGTCCGAATGACAGAGGGTCCCCTCCTGCTAATCTTAATCCGACAGTCTTCTTGTAGTGTCTGTTTGAAAAAGAAAGTTAAATGGTTAATTGTATATTTCTTCTTTTTGATTTAGCAAAGCATGGTCTTTTTCTGCATGTAATGTATTTTTCTATCTTACCTCTTCTTTTTTCTTTGTGTTCTTTAAAAGTAATTCTCTTTCACAGTCCACGGTGCAAATTCTTGAGTGACGCTGTTGATGCAGAGTCTGTTTGAATAGTGAAAAAAAGGGCAAAGATTCAGCTTCAGGTTCCATGTCATATTATTTTTTGCTATTAGTTGCAGTAAACTAATGTCATTTAAATATAGTTGTTTAATTAATTAGTTTCGTTTAACATTAGTTTGTTGTAGGGCCTATACACATAAATGTGCGTGTGACATGTCACTATACATGAATCACATTTTCAAAGTTGTTTTTTTTTTTTTTGCTGTCTTGGTAATAAAATTTAATATATTATAGCTTACCTCTCAGTTGTAATTTGCACAGTGTAAAGTAGGAAATTAGGAAATAATTCTCTTCTCAAGTAACAGCAGCAGTTAACTATCCAGTCACTCTGTTCATCACCTGAGTAGAAATGTAGAATTTTCTGGAAAGTAGGCAGTATTTATAAACTTTGAGGTGCCTCAGACCGTTAGAACGCAATACGCATGCGCTATTTGCGCTCCAGCTTACAATTTGAATTCCATCCGCCATTTTATGCGTAGTAGTTTTCAAAATGGTGGTTAATATGAGTGTGGTACGTGCCGCATAGTATGTGTTACGTACCTCGTAAAGTTGACTGTAGCGTTGTTTCAGTTTTGCGAGTCACTGTAGTATTGTTGCGTCTGTAGCCATTTTAAACTCTTTTTTTTGGACTTAAATTGACGTGTAAATCCACTTTTCGAGGTGCTGGATGCCCCCCTTGCTGTAAGTAAGCTTTTTATGTGTTCGTTGTGTTTATTTATTGTATTTCTTTCGGACGTTTTTTGCGAGGGACACAGTAAGTAGTTTTTTTTTTCTAAGTCGTGCGCGTGTGTGTTAACCGCGTGTGAGGCGCCTTTAAGCCTCCACCTCGCTTCGCGAGGGTCCGCATTTGCGGACAAACACAGCCGACGTTGGAGCCTCCACCTTCCACAAATGCGGCCCCTCACTTCGCGAGCGTTAGCAACATTCGTATGCTCACAACTATATATGTGATGGGACAGCTTCACTCTCAATTTTCTAGCCAATAGAGAATCTGACTAATTAGCCTTTGTGTAAAATGTCTGGCCCGTCCATCTCAAAGCTTTTTCAGTTTGAGCGGTAAGTATTAAATCTAATTCTGCGCGTAAGGTGTCTATTTGTTTACGGCGTTGGGTTGAGGGATTGACCTGATTAGATTTTTTTAAAGTTAAAAATGAAGTTCTAATCTCAACTTCCATTGCTTTTTATTGCTTCTTATGGGTAGCAGAAAGTGTAATGCTAGAGCCTAATGAAGGCATTGTGTGCTGCCCAAACCCAAGCTATATCCGATCCTGGGGTCAAATTATTTTCTACTTCATTTTGATTGCTCTACATGATGGTGCAGAGCTGTTTTAATGCATTCAGAAAAAAAAAGAAAGTTGAGAGTAAACAAGAAACATGGTGAAGTAGATCAGAACTATTTTAATAAAGCTCAGAAGGAATTCTACTTACAAAATTGTTGTTGTGTTTAATCGTTCAGTCGTGTCCTATTCTCTGTGACCCTATGAACTGCAGCATGCCAGGCACATCTATCACTATGTCTCTGGTTGTGCTTATCCATAAGGTTTATTTGCCAAATATAAGGTGCTTAAAAAACACTTAATAGGTATCGCCAAGGAAAAAAAATGGTAAAAAAGTAAAATGCTGAGTTTTTAATGGAGAAACCCTCAAAGACTTCAAGGTTCTGAGAAATAATAAAAGGCACATCTGTTTTTATAATCAATGTCCCCAAAGTATTTGATATGCTGCCCTATGATAGCTCATGAAATATGTATTTGAGGTGCTTTAAAAAAGTTAATTGTATACAATGCGTTTCGTAAATGAACAACTTCCTCAGGGTATAGTGACCCTATAGTTATTCCACCTTTAAATAGGTATCTAAGATATTCAATCATTATACTAATCTCATACACTTACATCATTGGTGTAAACAGTTCTTAATTCAGCTGAATTTCTACTTATAATTGCGGGCGTGGGTTTACCAATTAACATACTGAGCTGCGCATTAACATACTGGGCTACTCATTAACGTACTGAGCAGCACATTAGCATACTGAGCGACTCATTAACATACTAAGCCGCACATTAGCATTCTGAGCTGCACATTAACACACTGAGCTACTCATTAACACACTGAGCTGCTCATTAACATACTGATCTGCACATTAACATACTGATCTGCACATTATCATAGTGAGACGCACATTAACATTCTGTGCTGCACATTAGCATACTGTGCAACTAATTAACATACTGTGCTACTCATTACCATGCAGAGCCGCACATTAACATACTGAGCTACTCATTACCATACTGAGGTGCACATTAACATACTGAGCAGCACATTAGTATAATGAGCTACCCATTACCATACTGAGGTGCACATTAACATACTGAGCTGCACATTAACATACTGAATTGTATATTAGCATACTGTGCAACTCATTTACATACTGATCCACACATTAGAATACTGAGCTACTCGTTAACATACTGAGCTGCACATTAGCATACTGAGCCGCACATTAGAATACTGAGCTACTCGTTAACATACTGAGCCGCACATTAACATACTGAGCCGCACATTAACATACTGAGCCGCACATTAACATACTGAGCCGCACATTAACATACTGAGCCGAACATTAACATACTGAGCCAAACATTAACATACTGATCCCCACATTATCATACTGAGCTACTCAATAACATACTGAGCCGCACATTAAGATACTGAGCCGCACATTAAGATACTGAGCCGCACATTAAGATACTGAGCCGCACATTAAGATACTGAGCCGCACATTAAGATACTGAGCCGCACATTAAGATACTGAGCCGCACATTAAGATACTGAGCCGCACATTAAGATACTGAGCCGCACATTAAGATACTGAGCCACACATTAACATACTGAGCCGCACATTATCATACTGAGCCGCACATTTGAATACTGAGCTACTCGTTTACATACTGAGCCGCAAACAAGAATACTAAGCTGAACATAAACATAATGAGCTAAACATTAACATACTGAGCCAAAAATAAAAGATGAAAAAAATAATAATTGTAAGGATGACCAGTAGCCAGGGGGGCTAGGGGGTGGAGCGTCCCAGTCATCACTTCCTTGGGGGCAGCACTCATGTGCCTTCCCCCAGACTCCCTTCTACCCCGTTGTCTCTCCCTCTCGTGTCTCTCCCCCTTTTGGTGTCTCTCTCCCCTCTTGTCTCTCTCTTCCCTCCTCCCCTTTCCCTGTCTCTTACCTCTGTGTTCCAGCCTGGGTGGTGGCTCCTCCACCTGCCAGCCCCTGCTCATCTAAACCGGAAGTGGAGGAGCAGACAGGGGGAGGAGCACCAGCCAGGCCCAAACACCGATATACAGAGGAGAGTGGGGGAGAAACAAGGGGGAGGAGGGAAAGGAAGAGAGTGAAGGGTGGGAGAGATAAGAAGGTAAAGACAAGGGGGAAGGGGAGAGACAAGGGTGGGGGAGAGACAAGGGAGAAGGGGAGGGAGAATGGAAGAGACAAGGGAGAAGGGGCGAGAGAGAAGGGTGTTAGAGGCAAGGGGGGAGAGACAAGAGAGAAGGGGGAGAGACAAGGGTGGGGGGAAGGGGAGAGACAAGTGAGGAGAGAGAGAAGGGTGGGAGAGACAAGTGAGGAGAGAGAGAAGGGTGGGAGAGACAAGGGGGGGAGACTGGAGAAGGGGGAGAGAAAGAGAAAGGTGTTAGAGGCAAGGGGGGAGAAAAGCAAGTGAGAAGGGGAGAGTCCAGAGGGAAAGGATAGAGAAGGGTAGAGACAAGGGGGAGGGGGGAGACGAGGGAGAAGATAAGAGAAATGGGTGTTAGGGATAAGGGGAGGGACAAGGGGAAGGGCAAGGGAAGGGGAAAGGGGAGAGATAAGGGGGAGGGAGAGATAAGGGAGAGGGGAGAGATAAGGGAGAGGAGAGAGATAAGGGGGAGGGGAGAGATAAGGGGGAGGGGAGAGACAATAGGGAAAAGAGAAGGATGGGGGAGAGACAAGGGAGATGGGGAGAGAGAAGGTTGAGGGGGGGTAGTGAGAAGGGGGAGAGAGAAGGGTGGGGGGAGAAGGGGGGGAGATAATGGAGAAGGGGGAGAGAGAAGGGTGGGGGAGAAGGGGGGGAGATAATGGAGAAGGGGGAGAGAGAAGTGTGGGGGGAGAAGAGGGGGATATAATGGAGAAGGGGGGGAGAGAAGTTTGGGAGAGAGAAGGGAGAAGGGGAGAGACAAGGGTGGGGGGGAGAGACAAGGGGGAGAGAGAGAATGGTGGGAGATGCAAGGGGGAGAGAGAGAAGGTTGGGAGAGACATGGGTAAAGGGTGAGACAGTGGGAGAGACAAGTGAGAAGTAAAGAGAGAGACCAGGGTGGGGGGGGGAATACATGGAGAGAGAGGGAGAGGTAGAGAGGGAGAAAGAAGAGGCAGATGAGAGAGAAGGGAGGAGAGAGAAGGAAGAGAGGGGGAGAAGGCAGATCGGAGAGAGGGAGAGGCAGAAGGGAGATACGTGAGAGGGAGAATGGAGAGAAGAGAGGCAGAAGGGAGATAAGTGAGAGGGAGAATGGAGAGAAGAGAGGCAGAAGGGACAAAGGAAAGAAAAGAGAGAAGGGGGAGAGGAAGAGAGGAGAAGGGTATAGGCAGAAGGGAAAATAGGGAGAGAAAAAAGGGAAGAGAGGGAAATGGGAGAGAGAAGGGGAAGGAGAGACAGAGAAGGAAGAGAGCAAAAGGGAGAGAGAGATAAGAGAGGGAAAGAGGGTCCGAGCGAGTAAGAAGGGAGAAAGAGAAGAAGAGCGAGAGAAGATGCGGCACATTGTCTTTTACGGTCACAGGCTGTACATTGGCTCTTACAAGCACTGACTGAGCTTTGGTTGTTACAGGCACAGGCTGCACTTTGATTCTTTCAGACATAGGCTGCACATTGACTCTTACAAGCACAGGCTGCACTTTGATTCTTTCAGACACAGGCTGCACTGTTGTTCTTTCAGGCACACTCTTCAATTCCTGCAGAGACAGAATGCGGGGTGTCGCAAGCGAGTCGAGTTCCGAGCAAGCTTCAAGTTCCAAGTAAATTTTCCCTGAGTGAGGCATGTTGCGTACAGAAAATTATGAAAACCGGAGCTTACGTGTACCACTCAATATATAAAAATAAAAAAAAGTATATATATATATATATATATATATATATATATATATATATATATAAATATATATATATGTATATCACATATATAGTTGTGAGCAAGCGGGCCGTGCTTACGAAACAAAAATACGAGACACGTTACGACCAATTACGACCTCGCAAAAAACGCCTAAAACCTGCGCACATCAAAACATGAAAAACACAATAAATACATACAACAAATACATAAAAAGCTTACTTACAGGAAGAGGGGGCACCCAGGACCTCGAAAACTGAAGTTACACCTCAATTTAACTCGAAAGTTTAGACACCCGAAAATCCCCTAAGCGAGAGAAAAAATGGCCACCGAAAAAAACGAAAACGAGGCTACAGCAGTCTAAAGACGCAAAACACCACCAAACACCTACGGAATTTCCAAAAATGACGTACGAGATCCAAAAAGATCCTTGCAAGCGTGCGACCCGAAAAACATTAGAAACCAGGACCTCTGCAAGTGAACTTACACCTCGATTTATATCCACATTTCGGAGTTTAGAGACCCGAAAATCACCTAAGCGAGAGAAAAAATGGCCGTTAAACACGCAAAACACCACCAAACACCTACGGATTTTCCGAAAAAGTCAGACGACATCCGAAAACAAGGACGCAAAATCAGCCACAGCCGCGTACCACACATTAGGCGCCATTTTAGAACACTAACTTATACAATCCAGAAGTACGCAGCTACCCTAACGGCTTCCCCTCGCACACACACTATTACACTGCACACATTCATGACACTTACACAGCAGCTCCACACCACTGATGCTGCAGCAACATGAAAACAGATTGCCAGCTCTTCAACACAATGCTGCATATATTACTTCACAATAGGTAAAGTATATTAATTTCTTATTTTATTAATTATTCATTGCCATACCCAAAAAAAACACCAACGCTGCTCATAGCACACAAACAACGAAGAGCCTCGCAATGAGCGCTGAAGGATCTTAAAACACCAACAAAATTAATTTTGCACACAAACAACATTACCTGCCTTACAATCATTTTTTGACTGGCAAGTCGCTAGCATATATATATATATATATATATATATATATATATATATATATATATATATATCACATATAATAGTTGTCAAACTACAAATCGTCGTCGAGCTTTGCGAGCTCGCAAAGCGAGCTTGCAAGAACTACGTCCCTTGTGAAGCGAGGGACACAGTTTGGTCCGCAAATGAGTTGGGGGCCGCATTTGCAAAAGGTGGAGGCTCCAACATTGTATGCTGCAAATTGTCAGCTCTTCAGCACAATGCTTCCTGCATATATTACTTCCAAATAGGTAAACTATATTAATTTATTAATTATTTAATTACCATACAGAAATACATATACACAAAAGTAAAAAAATATGATCGCAATAAACACAAAAGCCATTCAACGCGCGCCTCACAACGAGCGCCAACGCTGCTCATGGCACACAAACTACACCAGGGGACTGCCTTGATAAGCGCAAAAAACAGATCAGCGCCGACCTTACAATGACAGCAAAAGTGCCTCTGATAACAAAAAAATACACCAACCGAGAGGCTCGCAATGAGCGCCGAAGGATCTCACATCACCAAAAAAATTAATGTCTGTGGCAAACAGCATTACCTGCCTTACAATTTTATTGCCCCCGTCATTTTTGACGGGCAAGTCGCTAGTAAATTAATAATGTTTGCACCTGGGGTAGGCAAACTCAGAGACAGCACCAGGCGGCAAAAGATCTAGCTACGCCACTGCCAGTAGCCACTTCCAGTAACCAACCCAGGTCACTTCCAGTCCAGAGACTGGGGGGTCCAAGGGAGAGTGGTAGGAGGCCATACCCCGTCCTCCCTCACAAGGGTACACCATCTCCGGTCCTAACCCCAAGAGTAGACATGCTAGCGGGTCCTCCCTTATAAAATTACTGGATATATTAGCCACCTCTGCCACACTTAATGGTGCCCCAGCCCCTGGGCATCCACATAGCCCTCTCCTGTGAGCCTATACTTGGCACTTCCTCCAATCAGCGCCCACCACCAACCAGGCATACCAATTGTAAGATCGTCTGGCGACCTTTTCAAGTAGGTTGTGACAAGCCCCATTCTGGACCTGAACCCTATAAACTATAAATGAATCTTGTGGCGCACAGACATATTTTTATGTCAGGTTAAATAAACAGTTTGCGTATCATAGAAGTTAATTTGGCATCTTCAAATAATTATACAATAGCAACCATTTTTACACATTTCCTTTATTATTTTAACTATGTTACATTATGATGCAGAACTGTTGTAATGACTATAATCTTTTTCATTTGCATATTTGTATAAAATAGCATTTTCACTTTATTATGACAGAAAAAAACTTTCCTACGACAACTCACACCTGTAAAATATGAATGAAACAGCATACACTATAACAGGCCATACTGTATGTTAATATTTTTGGTGTTGTCGATAAAGTTATTTTCAATAAGGAAAAAAAGCAGGTTGCCTGTCATGTGGGGGCGTGGTCGTGATGTTGATGTCGCAGAAGATACATGTGGGGCGTGGTAACTGTCAGCGGCTGCGCGCGCATCCGAGCATTGGCCCAGATGGAAGGGGGTGTATGCTGGTGGGCGGGAGCCTGCGCGCGCCTCCGAACGTTGCCCTAGGTAGGTGGCGCTGTAGAGTGTGCAGAGTTTGTGCTGGATGAGATATCTGCTGGAGCTAAGAAAAATAACACGAAGCAGAAAGTGCAACGGGGAGAAGGAGTCCTGCCGTGTGACTAGGAACCTCAGCCCCTTGTATTCCTCCTCCCCTGGGGGATCCAGGGGCTGAACACCTCCCTGGGGGGAGCAGGGTGCAGCAGAACACCTAAAGGTAGGAGCAGCAGGCTGGGTGCAATAGGGGCAGTGATAGTGAGAGATTGCATGGTGCAAGAGGAGCAGGAAGAATGGGAGATTGCATGGGTGCAGGGAGATTGCATGGGTGCAAGAGGAGCAAGGGTGTTGTTAGGGTGCTGGTAAAGGGGTGGGGGCCCTGGCTGTCAACATGCTGCAGGCTGGCAGTGAGAGGTGGGATCTGACTGTCAGTGTGAGTAAGGGTCTGGCTGTATATGTTACAGATTTTTTGCATGATTTGGAGTATTTGCAGTTAATTATATTTACACTATAATTGTTTTATTGCTGACAGTTTCAGTAGGGATCCTGGCTGTCTATATAATGATGTTTACTTGCTGTCACTTTGGGGTTAGTGATCTTGGCTGTCTCTATAAAGTGCAGTCTTTATAACAGGGGTTACTTGCTGTCAATTTGAGGAAGGGGTCCTGGCTGCCAGTGTAATGGGGTTTACTTGCTGTCAATTTGAGGAAGGGGTCCTGACTGCCAGTGTAATGGGGTTTACTTGCTGTCAATTTGAGGAAGGGGTCCTGACTGCCAGTGTAATGGGGTTACTTGCTGTCAATTTGAGGAAGGGGTCCTGACTGCCAGTGTAATGGGGTTTACTTGCTGTCAATTTGAGGAAGGGGTCCTCACTGCCAGTGTAATGGGGTTTACTTGCTGTCATTTTACGGAAGGAGTCCTGACTGCCAGTGTAATGGGGTTTACTTGCTGTCAATTTGAGGAAAGGTTCCTGACTGCCAGTGTAATGGGGTTTACTTGCTGTCAATTTGAGGAAGGGGTCCTGACTGCCAGTGTAATGGGGTTACTTGCTGTCAATTTGAGGAAGGGGTCCTGACTGCCAGTGTAATGGGGTTTACTTGCTGTCAATTTGAGGAAGGGGTCCAGACTGTCAGTGTAATGGGGTTTACTTGCTGTCAATTTGAGGAAGGGGTCCTGACTGACAGTGTAATGGGGTTTACTTGCTGTCAATTTGAGGAAGGAGTCCAGACTGCCAGTGTAATGGGGTTTACTTGCTGTCAATTTGAGGAAGGGGTCCAGACTGCCAGTGTAATGGGGGTTACTTGCTGTCAATTTGAGGAAGGGGTCCTGACTGCCAGCGTAATGGGGTTTACTTGCTGTCAATTTGAGGAAGGGGTCCTGACTGCCAGCGTAATGGGGTTTACTTGCTGTCAATTTGAGGAAGGGGTCCTGACTGCCAGTGTAATGGGGTTTACTTGCTGTCAATTTGAGGAAGGGGTCCAGACTGTCAGTGTAATGGGGTTTACTTGCTGTCAATTTGAGGAAGGGGTCCTGACTGACAGTGTAATGGGGTTTACTTGCTGTCAATTTGAGGAAGGGGTCCTGACTGCCAGTGTAATGGGGTTTACTTGCTGTCAATTTGAGGAAGGGGTCCAGACTGCCAGTGTAATGGGGTTTACTTGCTGTCAATTTGAGGAAGGGGTCCAGACTGCCAGTTTAATGGGGTTTACTTGCTGTCAATTTGAGGAAGGGGTCCTGACTGCCAGTGTAATGGGGTTTACTTGCTGTCAATTTGAGGAAGGGGTCCAGACTGTCAGTGTAATGGGGTTTACTTGCTGTCAATTTGAGGAAGGGGTCCAGACTGTCAGTGTAATGGGGTTTACTTGCTGTCAATTTGAGGAAGGGGTCCTGACTGCCAGTGTAATGGGGTTTACTTGCTGTCAATTTGAGGAAGGGGCCCCCACTGCCAGTGTAATGGGGTTTACTTGCTGTCAATTTGAGGAAGGGGTCCTGACTGCCAGTGTAATGGGGTTTACTTGCTGTCAATTTGAGGATGGGGTCCTGACTGCCAGTGTAATGGGGTTTACTTGCTGTCAATTTGAGGAAGGGGTCCTGACTGCCAGTGTAATGGGGTTTACTTGCTGTCAATTTGAGGAAGGGGTCCAGACTGTCAGTGTAATGGGGTTTACTTGCTGTCAATTTGAGGAAGGGGTCCTGACTGACAGTGTAATGGGGTTTACTTGCTGTCAATTTGAGGAAGGGGTCCTGACTGCCAGTGTAATGGGGTTTACTTGCTGTCAATTTGAGGAAGGGGTCCAGACTGCCAGTGTAATGGGGTTTACTTGCTGTCAATTTGAGGAAGGGGTCCTGACTGCCAGTGTAATGGGGTTTACTTGCTGTCAATTTGAGGAAGGGGTCCAGACTGTCAGTGTAATGGGGTTTACTTGCTGTCAATTTGAGGAAGGGGTCCTGACTGCCAGTGTAATGGGGTTTACTTGCTGTCAATTTGAGGAAGGGGTCCAGACTGTCAGTGTAATGGGGTTTACTTGCTGTCAATTTGAGGAAGGGGTCCTGACTGCCAGTGTAATGGGGTTTACTTGCTGTCAATTTGAGGAAGGGGCCCCCACTGCCAGTGTAATGGGGTTTACTTGCTGTCAATTTGAGGAAGGGGTCCTGACTGCCAGTGTAATGGGGTTTACTTGCTGTCAATTTGAGGATGGGGTCCTGACTGCCAGTATAATGGGGTTTACTTGCTGTCAATTTGAGGAAGGGGGCCCCCACTGCCAGTATAATGGGGTTTACTTGCTGTCAATTTGAGGAAGTGGTCCTGACTGCCAGTGTAATGGGGTTTACTTGCTGTCAATTTGAGGAAGGGGTCCTGACTGCCAGTGTAATGGGGTTTACTTGCTGTCAATTTGAGGAAGGGGTCCAGACTGTCAGTGTAATGGGGTTTACTTGCTGTCAATTTGAGGAAGGGGTCCTGACTGACAGTGTAATGGGGTTTACTTGCTGTCAATTTGAGGAAGGGGTCCTGACTGCCAGTGTAATGGGGTTTACTTGCTGTCAATTTGAGGAAGGGGTCCAGACTGCCAGTGTAATGGGGTTTACTTGCTGTCAATTTGAGGAAGGGGTCCTGACTGCCAGTGTAATGGGGTTTACTTGCTGTCAATTTGAGGAAGGGGTCCAGACTGTCAGTGTAATGGGGTTTACTTGCTGTCAATTTGAGGAAGGGGTCCTGACTGCCAGTGTAATGGGGTTTACTTGCTGTCAATTTGAGGAAGGGGTCCAGACTGTCAGTGTAATGGGGTTTACTTGCTGTCAATTTGAGGAAGGGGTCCTGACTGCCAGTGTAATGGGGTTTACTTGCTGTCAATTTGAGGAAGGGGCCCCCACTGCCAGTGTAATGGGGTTTACTTGCTGTCAATTTGAGGAAGGGGTCCTGACTGCCAGTGTAATGGGGTTTACTTGCTGTCAATTTGAGGATGGGGTCCTGACTGCCAGTATAATGGGGTTTACTTGCTGTCAATTTGAGGAAGGGGGCCCCCACTGCCAGTGTAATGGGGTTTACTTGCTGTCAATTTGAGGAAGGGGGCCCCCACTGCCAGTGTAATGGGGTTTACTTGCTGTCAATTTGAGGAAGGGGTCCTGACTGCCAGTGTAATGGGGTTTACTTGCTGTCAATTTGAGGAAGGGGTCCTGACTGCCAGTGTAATGGGGTTTACTTGCTGTCAGTTTGGTGAGGGGGTGATCCTGGCTCTCCATGTGATGCGATTTACTTGTTGCCATTATGATGGGGGTCCTGGCTGTCGTTATCACTAACCTTACTTGTTCTGTATTTTGGGTGGGGGGAGTCCAGAATGTCTATATAATGATGTGTACTTGCTGTCAGTTTGGTGTGGGAGGGGGATTCTGCCTCTCTTTGTGATAGTTTTTTCTTGTTGTCATTATGAGGGGGGTCCTGGCTGTCCTGATTGGGGTTACTTGTTCTCATTTGGGGGAGGGGGGAGTCCAGAATGTCTATATAATGGGTTTGCCCGCTGTTAACTTCTTGGCTGTCCGTAATATTATATTTACTCCATTTGAGGGGTGGGACCTGGCTCTCAATATAATGTATTTTTTCTTGCTGTCAGCATGAGGAGGGGGCTCTGATTATGAATACGTGACAGATTACTGCTGGTTAATATGATTGGGTTAATATGCTGTTGTGAGGAGGGGTCCCTAGATGTCACTACAGTATAATATTGACAGATTGGGGAGGGGGCATGAATATCCATATAAATGGGCATCATGACTGTCAATACAGTGTTTACTTGAGGGTGCTGCCTCCAAATATAATTATATCAATTTGAGAGGGGGTCCTGACTGTCAGTATAATGGGGTAACTTGCTGTCAGTTTGATGAGGGGGTCTTTTCTGTCAACATACTATCCGTCATTTGAGGAGGGGGGTCCTAGCTGCCGATTTGTATAAAAACATTTACTCTGTGTCTTTTGGGGAGGGGGTCCTGACTGCCAATATGAGAAATTTGACCAGCTGTCAGCTTGAGGAAGGGGCCTAGCTGCCTAATATGAGAACATTTGCTAGCTGTCAATTTGAGGAAGGGGTCCTAGCTGCTTATATGAACATTTTTGCTAGCTGCCAATTTGAGGGTTCCTTCTGGCATTGCGAGAAAAGGGTCCGGGGATTTGGAGACTCTGACCGAGGAAGAGTCCTAACTCAGCATGATAAAGTTTACTGCCTGTCAATTTGAGGAGGGGTCCTGGCTGAATATATGAAGGGGTTGTAGTGGCTGTCAGTATGATGAGTAGGCTTACGGGCTGCTGGGGGAGACGAGGGGGGGGGGGGCTCTAGCTGAGTAACAAGGGGCTACTACTGCCTGTCAATTTGAGGAGGGGGTCCTGGCTGAATATATGAAGGGGTTGCAGTGGCTGTCAATATGATGAGAGTCCTGGCTGTTAATATGACTAGACTTACTGGCTGCCATAGAGTGGATGGGGTCTGAGTAACAAGGGGCTACTGCCTGTCAATTTGAGGAGGGGGTCCTGGCTGAATATATGAAGGGGTTGTAGTGGCTGTCAATATGATGAGAGCCCTGGCTGTTAATATGACTAGACTTACTGGCTGCCATAGAGTGGATGGGGTCTGAGTAACAAGGGGCTACTGCCTGTCAATTTGAGGAGGGGTCCTGGCTGAATATATGAAGGGGTTGTAGTGGCTGTCAGTATGATGAGTAGGCTTACGGGCTGCTGGGGGAGACGAGGGGGGAGGGCTCTAGCTGAGTAACAAGGGGCTACTACTGCCTGTCAATTTGAGGAGGGGGTCCTTGTTGTGATGGGGGGGCTGCCTTCTGTCAACCTGAAGCAATTGCTCGGTCAGTATTAAAGGGATACTTCCCCTGTCAGTAGGATTGGATATTCTGTCTGTTGTGAGGAGGGGGTTGTATGTCTTTTGTTTGGGGGTCTCTGGCTTTAAGGGTACCCTGACTATCAGCTTGATAAAAATGAACAGAAAATCCACATTTTCAGTAAAGCACCCTACATAAAAATAAACATAATTGCAATGTATCATAAATAAACATTCTGAGCGCCTTGGAAGGGATTCTGAATTATTTTAGTGAAAGATTCCTCTTAGGTAATGACCTTATCAACAGCAATTAATTAAGATTAACAGTGGGGGTGACATTGGTTTGTTGTTATCTCTATGCAGAGACCTTGATGTCTCTCCGGTTGGGGGGGGCACATGGGGGTCTTATCTATGTGTAACCCTCCCCTGTCCGTGTGGAGCTCTTGTTTGTGTTGACATGTCTGTTTATTGCAGGGTGAAGGTCTCCCAGGGGGTTATGTCTGTGTATTTAATCCCCCTCCCATTTGTAGGGTGGTGGGTCGCTCCTATCTCTTTATAAGATAGGGTGTGTATTTGTAGGATTATGAATGGCTCTGCACACATGTTGCTATTTAAAGGGCCAGACCGTCTGCAGAAACCTGTTGCTGTCTGGCATGCTCGGTCCCACTAAGGCCGGATTGGGTGTTTCCATACGCCATGTACCCTTCTATACCCTTATCGTAAGCCCTAAAGGGGTACATGCAGTCCGGAAACACCCTATATACCATGTAACGCTCTGCGTTAGGCGTTTCTTTATAAAAAAGTAAAATAACCACAGAAGTTTTGGACTTCCATGTTTGCAAAAGTATATTAATCAAATTAAAGATGGTAGACAGGAGTATAATGGCGCTGAAAACAGTGACTGGTAGCAGCATGATCCAATATGTATTCAGGGGTGGCTTGTGTGAGGCAGCATGTATTCAGTGCTGGCAAGTGAAGGGCAACATATATTCAATGCTATCTTGGGGAGGCAGCATGTATTCAGGGCTGGCAAGTGAAGGGCAACGGATATTCAATGCTATCTTGGGGAGGCAGCATGTATTCAGTGCTGGCAAGTGAAGGGCAACGGATATTCAATGCTATCTTGGGGAGGCAGCATGTATTCAGTGCTGGCAAGTGAAGGGCAACGTATATTCAATGCTATCTTGGGGAGGCAGCATGTATTCAGTGCTGGCAAGTGAAGGGCAACGGATATTCAATGCTATCTTGGGGAGGCAGCATGTATTCAGTGCTGGCAAGTGAAGGGCAACGGATATTCAATGCTATCTTGGGGAGGCAGCATGTATTCAGTGCTGGCAAGTGAAGGGCAACGGATATTCAATGCTATCTTGGGGAGGCAGCATGTATTCAGTGCTGGCAAGTGAAGGGCAACGGATATTCAATGCTATCTTGGGGAGGCAGCATGTATTCAGGGCTGGCAAGTGAAGGGCAACGGATATTCAATGCTATCTTGGGGAGGCAGCATGTATTCAGGGCTGGCAAGTGAAGGGCAACGGATATTCAATGCTATCTTGGGGAGGCAGCATGTATTCAGTGCTGGCAAGTGAAGGGCAACATATATTCAATGCTATCTTGGGGGAGGCAACATGTATTCAGTGCTGGCAAGTGAAGGGCAACGTATATTCAATGCTATCTTGGGGAGGCAGCATGTATTCAGGGCTGGCAAGTGAAGGGCAACGGATATTCAATGCTATCTTGGGGAGGCAGCATGTATTCAGTGCTGGCAAGTGAAGGGCAACATATATTCAATGCTATCTTGGGGGAGGCAACATGTATTCAGTGCTGGCAAGTGAAGGGCAACGGATATTCAATGCTATCTTGGGGGAGGCAGCATGTATTCAGTGCTGGCAGAGGGAATGGGTACAGTGTATTCAGTGCTTGAAGATGGAGGCAGCACACAATATATTATAAAAAAAGTTCTATTTATAAGATGATATATGTAGTCAGTGTCCTCTCCTGAGATGCACCTAGTCCAGAAATGTACCATAAAAATATAAATGATACTGTAAACCTGACGGACCTGTTCTGCTACCTTTTTAAGACACAGGGCTACTACTATTATTATTATTATTATCCTTTTATTTAACATATTCAACATATTCCGTAGCGCTATACAGGGGTTAAACTACTATTTTTTTTTTAGTACTAAGAGGACTCGGTTTCCATGATTATCTGACAAGAAACATATCTAATGTCTCCTGTTGCTCAGGAGAAGAACAGCCGCTTGCACTTGTCCTAATTATTGAAATGATTAGTGAGTGTTTCAATGGGGTGTTAATTGCCCAGCAAATCGGTATAATGCCTGCCAAGTAAGCAGTTTCAAACTCCGTATGTTTCCTTTACAGTATAGGTATATATGTGTGTATGTATATGTGTGTATATATATATATATATATATATATATATATATATATATATATATATATAATAAATTAGCTGTCAAACTGCGAGTTGTCATCATGCTTGCGAGGCGAGCCGTTGAGGCACAAGCTCTCAAAAAACATGACTTTAATGACTGAACCACTGAACTGGAAAAGATGGCGAAAACACACGAATATGCCTCAAATTCACCTAGACACAACACAGGGGTAGAGCCAGGGAGCCTGTGAGTGAGGTTGCAAGTTAATTTGAGGCAGATTTTGTCTTTTTTAATGATCGAACATCGCTAAGCTGAAAAAAAAAATGGCGGCTGACAAAACGTAAAATTCTGAAACAAGAAGAAAACGAGGCTCAGCAACGCCAGGCACACAGAAAATACACAACGCAAAATACATTGACACTTACACGAACAACGCCAGGCACGCGGGACTTGGATAATACACAACGGCAAAGACAGTAACACTTACACCAACAACGCCAGGCACGCGGGACTTGGATAATACACCACGGCAAAGGCAGTAACACTTACACCAACAACGCCAGGCACGCGGGACTTGGATAATACACCACGGCAAAGGCAGTAACACTTACACCAACAACGCCAGGCACGCTGGACTTGGATAATACACCACGGCAAAGACAGTAACACTTACACCAACAACGCCAGGCACGCGGGACTTGGATAATACACCACGGCAAAGACAGTAACACTTACACCAACAACGCCAGGCACGCAGGACTTAGAAAATACACAACGGCAAAGACAGTAACACTTACACCAACAATGTCAGGCGCGCGGGACTTAGATAATACACCACGGCAAAGACAGTAACACTTACACCAACAACGCCTGGCACGCGGGACTTAGATAATACACCACGGCAAAGACAGTAACACTTACACCAACAACGCCAGGCACGCGGGACTTGGATAATACACCACGGCAAAGACAGTAACACTTACACCAACAACGCCAGGCACGCGGAACTTAGAAAATACACCACGGCAAAGACAGTAACACTTACACCAACAACGCCAGGCACGCGGGACTTGGATAATACACCACGGCAAAGACAGTAACACTTACACCAACAACGCCAGGCGCGCGGGACTTAGATAATACACCACGGCAAAGACAGTAACACTTACACCAACAACGCCAGGCGCGCGGGACTTAGATAATACACCACGGCAAAGACAGTAACACTTACACCAACAACGCCAGGCACGCGGGACTTGGATAATACACCACGGCAAAGACAGTAACACTTACACCAACAACGCCAGGCACGCGGAACTTAGAAAATACACAACGACAAAGACAGTAACACTTACCCCAACAACGCCAGGCACGCGGGACTTAGAAAATACACAACGGCAAAGATAGTAACACTTACCCCAACAACGCCAGGCGCGCAGGACATGGAAAATACACAACGGCAAACACAGTAACACTTACACCAACAACGCCAGGCACGCGGGACTTGGATAATACACCACGGCAAAGACAGTAACACTTACACCAACAACGCCAGGCATGCAGGACTTAGAAAATACACAACGGCAAAGACAGTAACACTTACACCAACAACGCCAGGCACGTGGGACGTAGAAAATACACCACGGCAAAGACAGTAACACTTACACCAACAACGCCAGGCATGCAGGACTTAGAAAATACACTACGGCAAAGACAGTAACACTTACACCAACAACGCCAGGCACGCGGGACTTGGATAATACACCACGGCAAAGACAGTAACACTTACACCAACAACGCCAGGCACGCGGGACTTGGATAATACACCACGGCAAAGACAGTAACACTTACACCAACAACGCCAGGCGCGCAGGACTTAGAAAAAGCACAACGGCAAAGACAGTAACACTTACACCAACAACGCCAGGCACGCGGGACTTAGATAATACACCACGGCAAAGACAGCAACACTTACACCAACAACACCAGGCACGCAGGACTTAGATAATACACCACGGCAAAGACAGTAACACGTACACAAACAACGCCAGGCGTGCGGAACTTAGAAAATACACAACGGCAAAGACAGTAACACTTACACCAACAACGCCAGGCACGCAGGACTTTGAAAATAAAACCAACGGCTGTCAGCGCGCACCACGAAAAATTCAGCAGAGACACACAGGAGAAATACACAGAGAAGGGACAGGGGAAGATGGGGGAAAGAGACACATTGCAAGTTGCCAAGGCCTGTAATGAGCAGTGAAGTAGATGGGAGGAGAGGCTTGCAATGAGCTCAGAAGGGGCACAACATCGCATAGTGTGGCAAACGGCATTGCCAGGCTCCAAATTTTATTGCCGTCTTTTGACGGGCAAGTCGCTAGTGTGTGTGTGTATATGTATGTGTATATATATGTATGTGTATATATATATATATATATATATATATATATATATATATATATATATATATATATAAATACATCTATATATTTCTCTGTAAGAAAAGAAGACATGGGGCTATGAGGTGGGGGATAACAGGGGAGGCATGGGGAAATTGGGGGTTAGAGAGGAACATGGAAGAGGGGGCATTTTGGGATCAGAGGGAAATTAGAAGGGAAGCATGGGAAAAGGGTCATAAAGGGATCAGAGGGGTGGTACATGGGGTATGAGGTGGAGAATCAGATGGCGGAGGACGCCTGGAGGGATCAGGGAGGGAGACAACGGTGTATGAGATGGGGAATAGGAGGGGATCATAGAGTGAGAATCAAGAGGGCATGGGAAGTCATGGAAGGATCAAAATGGGGAGGGACTTGGGATTGAGGACAAACCAGAGAAGGCATTAGGGTAGATTGGACCATCAGAGGAGTGCATGGAGGGGGAGGAAGGAAGGAGAAAAAAGGAGAGTGATATTAGGGAGAGGAGGGGATGTGAGATTGGAAAAGAAAGGATGGGGAGATTGGAGGGAGGAGAGATGACGGGATGAGATGTAGGCAAGAAATCGAGGATGAGGAGCAGGGATAGTGGGTGAGATTCCAAGGAAGAAAAGTCTGAGAGGCTGAAGATGAGGGAAAGAGGAATCTAGGGGAGAGATGTGAAAGAGGAGAATTGGGGAGATGGAGATAGAGGGTGTGGGGAAGAGAGAGGGGAATAGACAGGAAAGCAGAGGGAGCAAGGGGAATGTGGATAACAGGTAGAAGAGAGGGGAAGAGATTTGGAGATAATATTTTTTTTTTAACACCCATATATGCAGACATATACATATCACATATATAGTTGTGAGCGTACGAATCGTTGCTCACGCTTGCGGGCTCGCATAGCGAGCACGCGGCCCTCGCGAAGCGAGCCGCGGCCCTCGCGTTCGGCGCTCCATGCCAGCAACTGAGGCCTCAGTTGCTGGCGAGGTCACTGAGCAAGGGCCTCAAACCCTCGCAAACTTCACGTCGCTACTCAAAAAACAAATTACGACACTCGCTAAATTTTACGAGGAACGCAAACAACCTACGAAACACGTTACCACACATTACGACCTCGCAAACATCGGACGCAACACGCCGACATACAAACATTTAAAACACAATAAATACACACAGCACATACATAAAAACCTTACCTACAGCAAGAGGGAGCACCCAGGACCTCAAAAATGCAACTTACACTTCGATTTTACTCGAAATAAAAGAGTTTTGAGACTAAAAAAAAATCTAAGCGACAGAAAAAATGGCCGCCGAACAAAACGAAAACGAGGCTACAGCACTCTAAACTCGCAAAACACCACAAGAAACTCGCAAAACACCACAAGAAACTCGCAAAACACCACAAGAAACTCGCAAAACGCCACAAACCACCTACGGATATTCATACCACACAGTGCACACATTCAGCATGCTTACACAGCAGCTCCACACCACTAATGCTCCAGCAACATCAACACACATTGCCAGCTCTTCATCACAATGCTTCAAAATAGGTACAGTATATTCATTTAGTAATGTATTACATATTTATTATACACCAAACAGCATTAGCTACCTTACAATTTCATTGCCGTCATTTGCGAGCCTGCGACTCTCGCAAAATTTACGTCGTAACTCAAACAAAATATGAGACACATTACGACCTCGCAAAAATCGTCCGCAACACGCGCACATCAAAACATGAAAAATACAACAAATACACACAACAAATACATAAAAAGCTTACTTACCGGAAGAGGGAGCATCCAGGACCTAGAAAACTAAAGTTACACCTCCAATTTAAGTCAAATTAAAAGAGTTTAGACACTAAAAAATTGTCTAAGCGAGAGAAAAAATGGCCGCCGAAAAAAAACGAGGCTACAGCAGTCTAAACACCACCAAACACCTACGTATTTGCCGAAAAACACCTACGAGATTAAAAAACAAGGACGCAACCGGCGCAACCCCAAAAACATTACAAACACAACAAATACAAACAACAAACACATAAAAAGCTTACTCACAACAAGGGGGGGCACCGAGGACCTCTGCAAGTGAAGTTACACCTCCATTTAACCACAAATTTCGGAGTTTAGAGACCCAATAATCACCTAAGCCAAAAAAAAAATGTCCGCCGAACAAAACGAAAATGAGGCTAAAGGACCCTAAACACGCAAAACACCACCAAACAGCTACGGATTTTCCGAAAAACATGCACGACATAGAAAACGAACGGCGCTACATCAGCCACATTATATACACCAAACACCCTTAGCTCGCTTACAATTTAATTGCCGTCATTTTTTGATTATTTATATGCAGTTTGCTATGTATGTGCTTGCCTTAGAGTTTTTGCTAGTAAATGTGAAACTCCTATATTTTTTTTAGGCAACGGTTATAAAATTGTTGCCTTTTAGCAAAAATTAGTGTGTATTTAAAAAAAGAAATTAAACCTAAGGGGTATATTTGAATTCTCTGTGGTTTGTGTACTCGAACAATACAGGCAGACCCTGCTTAACTCTACACCGATTCACTATAAAGCTGTTTTTGCCTGACCCCCCCCCCCCCATTGTAAATAACACCGTTTTGGGCTGCCCTGAGTTTAAAAGGTATACAAAAGTTTCCTGGGTTTCCAATATTCCCTAAAAAAACAGCCACTGATTAGTAGAAAAATATGTATTCTATTGAAAAGTTGAATGTACTTGCATATTTATATGCTGGACACTACTATCTGGAATTCCCTGCAACTAGGAATCTTACTTTATAGTGGGTACAGGTTGCACAGCATCTGGGTACAGGATTTGACTTCCAGAGGAAGTGCTGCCAGTCACTTGGTTGCTGGGGTCACATCTTATTTCTCTCTGTCTCCTTGTGAGAAATGTAAACACTATCAACAGTGATGCAAGCTGCATGTGTAAGGTAGTGTTAATGTGCTGCACAGATTGGCACATGTTAGAAAGTAGTATTTATTTTCATATGAGTCTGACTACATATCCCAAGCTGCTTTACTGCAACCTCAAATGTGTCAGCCTCTCCTTCCTCCTGATTGGCTAGAACAATTTTTGAAATGAATGCTCATTTAGCCTGGGTTTGGAGAGGGTGTTAACCCTTTTTTTTTCCGCTGTCAGAAATTATAAAATATTTTGGTGATTAAATGTTTATTTTGGTATTTTTCCATGCAAAAAACATTTTTTTGCGTACACCACTGATTCTCCTCTATCAGATGCATTCATAATCCAGCTCACTTGAATATGCATTTGACACTGTTTTGATGCTTGTGTATCATTCCAAAACACCAAGAGCCATGAAAGGAATTTTAAAATAGAGTTTGCCTGTGATTTATTCTATTTTAAAATTGAAACATATAACACTGTTTCGTTTAGCACTTGGTCTTCTAGGAACACATCTACAGTGTTACAAGAGGTATGCCAGTATTTATATACAGGTATACCCTGCTTAACGCCACCCTTTTAGCTCTGTTTCGCTATAATGCTATTTTGACCCGTAATTCCCTGTGTGTGTGTGTGTGTATATATATATATTAAACGCACGATTATCTGGCACTCAAGCAACCGACATCAATTCCCCATTTTCAAAAAACTCCCTCTAAACCGGCACTATTCTGAGTTTGAGACTGCAAAAAAAATAATGCTAACTTTTTTCTAATAATTTTTTCTGGGCCTAAATAGCCGAGTTTAGGTGCGAATGCCTTTTTAAAGGGGTTTTGGGTTGTTTTAGGGTCGTCTAGACAGCATTTGCAGCTACGTCATTGGTGGGGTTCCCTGGTGGCCCAGCATCCTGGGTTAAAATCCATCCAGGGAACCAAGAGGTTACACTGGTCAGTACTTGGATGGGGGACCACCTGGGAATACTAGGAGCTGTATGCTTTGGCCCACTGGAGAAGTTTCTCTGCCATGAAAACTAAGTGGATCAGCATGGTGTGTTGCCTATGAGGTCACAGAGAGTCGGACACGACTGAGTGACGCCATTTACATTTACAAGTCATTGGCATTAATAATTTTCAGAAAAAATCTTTATTTTAGCAGACTTTGGTACTGCATGGAAGCTGCCATGATAGTGCTACACCCTATCCAAAACAAAAGTGTGAGGTTACAGAGCAGCGCTTGGACACAGCCTTTATTAATATTATTATAAGATCTCTGTCCAGTTCTGTTAAATGGCTACCAAAATGGCGAGGAACTTAATAGGTTTAAATGGAAGTACATCTCCAAGTAGAATAGCTGGATATCTTCCAATAATCCACCCAGAATGTGCCACTGTTTAATTCATACAATTGGGTTTCATTTACTTATTTAGTTGCCTAAATTAATATTTGAAGGAAAAAAACAATATGTCGTTTCCAAGTAGCATTGTAGTTTCCAGCATATATTCTTCTCTGCATCCCCTATTGGGTGTCCATTATTTGAATGAAGATCTGCCCAGGAAGCTGTCCTATTTTCCTGCAATAGCTGATATGTAGGCAAATAAATAATGTTATCAGGGCAACAGATAAGGAGAGGGCCATTGGGCAGGTTCTCCTCAAACTACACTTAATAAAGCAAGATCTGAAGAAACAAATACAAATAACCATACAGATCCTCTAGCTTAGCTGTCATTATTATTATTATTATTATTATACTTTTTCTTTACTGTAGTCAGCCTTTTCTGTGTCGTTGAGCTGCGATGGCTGATGTAATGCTGCACACTCTTTACTGAGAGCGTCCATTTTCTTTAGGAGCCTGCTTCTTCCCGCTTTTTTTTTTTTAATCTAATGAGCGTTGCATTAGTCTTAACGAGAAAACTGGTAGTTGTAGCGGCCACATTCCCACTGTGTAGGTAGAGGCTTGCTCCCTCATAATGGAGTTAGGGCCTCACTACTCTTAGGTTCTTGTGTCTCGTGACCCCCTCAAGGCCTCTCTGTGTGAAAGGCCTAAACTCACACACACACAGCAGGAGGCCCCAGTGTGAGGCCATGGGGCACAGAGAATGACTGACATGTCAGAGTGCTGAGCTGCTAAATATACTGTCCCCCCCCCCCCCCCCCTAGTCCTATATGCAGCCATTAACCCTTCACTCCCCAGAGGGAGGCCTGCCAGGTTTTAAATAGATATGTGTATAAGCCAAAAACAGGCCAATGCACTGACATAGAGAGGTCACAGAAGTGCAAAGCTGTCTGTCATACGCTATACGGAGCAAAAGCTGGTTGCTCCCCTTCGTTATGAGACCGAGAATTACAGACAGGAACTATTTGTATGAATTTTAAGCATTTCCTAATAAAATAAAGTAGGGTTTCTTGGTGGTCCAGTGGTTAGGATTTGTCCCCCCCCCCCCCCCCCCCCGCGCTGCGACCTGGGTTCGATTCCAGTCACTGAACCGAGAGGGCACACCACCCTGAAACAACTGCACAATGCAAGGATCTTGCTTTTTATATGAGTGCCAACCAGAGAACTGCTGTACAGCCCTCCCACTGGTCTGTCACAGGCTCTGTCCTCTTAAGGTGGATTAGTACAGTTACCACCATATATATCAACAATGATATACAAGCAGAAAGAGTGATATACAGACCTGGGGAAGTCACATAATTAGTGAGATGATGTCCACCTGTGTGCAATCTAAGTGTCACATGATCTCTCATTACATATACACGCCTTTTTTGAAAAGCCCCAGAGGCTGCAACACCTAAGCAAGAGGCACCACTAACCAAACACTTGTTTGCAGAGTTCCTTGGTCTTCATGGCAGTAAGGGACAATGTTGTTGAGAAGTACAAGTCACGGTTAGGTTATAAAAAAAAATCCAAATCTTTGATGATCCCGAGGAGCACCATCAGATCTATCATAACCAAATGGAAAGAACATGGCACAACAGCAAAGCTGCCAAGAGACGGCCACCCACCAAAACTCACGGACCGGGCAAGGAGGGCATTAATCAGAGAGGTGGCACCGAGACCTAAGGTAACCCTGGAGGAGCTGCAGAGATCCACAGCAGAGACTGGAGTGTCTGTACATAGGACGACAATAAGACGTACGCTCCATAGAGTTGGGCTTTATGGCAGAGTGGCCAGAAGAAAGCCATTACTTTCAGCAAAAAAACTAAATGACACATGGGAGACTCCCAAAATGTCTGGAGGAAGGTGCTCTGGTCTGATGAGAATAAAAGTGAACTTTTCGGCCATCAAAGAAAACGCTATGTCTGGCGCAAACCCAACACATCACATCACACAAAGAGCACCATCCCCACAGTGAAACATGGCGGTGGCAGCATCATGCTGTGGGGAAGTTTTTCAGCAGCCGGGACTGGGAAACTGGTCAGAGTTGAGGGAAAGATGGATGGTGCTAAATACAGGGATATTCCTGAGCAAAACCTGTACCACTCTGTGAGGCTAGGACGGAGGTTCACCTTCCAGCAGGACAATGACCCCAAACACACGGCTAAAGCAACACTTGAGGGGTTTAAGGGGAAACATGTAAATGTGTTGGAATGGCCGAGTCACAGCCCAGACCTCAATCCAAGACAAAATCTGTGGTCAGACTTAAAGATTGCTGATCACAAGCGCAAACCATCCAACTTGAAGGAGCTGGAGCAGTTTTGCAAGGAGGAATGGGCAAATATCCCAGTGGTAAGATGTGGCAAGCTCATAGAGACTTATCCAAAGCGACTTGGAGCTGTGATTGCCGCAAAAGGTGTCTCTACAAAGTATTGACTTTAGGGGGTGAATAGTTATGCACATTGACTTTTTCTGTTATTTTGTCCTATTTGTTGTCTGCTTCACAATAAAAAAAAAAAACATCTTGAAAGTTGTGGGCAAGTTCTGTAAATTAAATGATGCAAATCCTCAAACAATCCATGTTAATTCCAGGCTGCAAAACACGAAAAAGGCCAAGGGGGGTGAATACTTTTACAAGGCACTGTATACAGGACCTCCTGCCTAAGTCTTTTTATATAGGGCCATAAACTCTGACATTTTTGGCTGTTGAGGAAGACAAGCATGCCCACATGGTATATGTATATATAATGACAAACTTTCCCTCTGTGACTATTACTGAGCATTGTTTGCACTATTGTTAGTGATGTGATTGCTCACATTATCAAGTATGCACACTGACAAAAATGATGGTCATCGACCACACCATTAATGCCAGTCATTTTTACCGCAACTTATGCGGACAGTGATGTCATAGATGACATCACTGTGGCTTTGTATACCTGAGCAGAGCATAAACGACCCCATAGCAATAAGAAAGGCCCAAACAGGAAATGATATACAGCTTTGCTCTGTCCCTCGGATGACACTCTACGGGTGGAGCTAAGACCATCATCATCATAATTACAAAATGGAAAAGTTCAAATAAAATATACAATCTAAATGATTTTTATTTAAATTGAAACTGGAATTTTAATTCAAAATAATGTAAATTATTGAATTTATACATTGCTATTTTGGTTCTAATTTTAATATTGGGCATTTTCCTTGACATAATCCATAATTCGGGGTAAATTCCTCTGTTATGTATGCATTTCTATTTGCAGAATCTATGGGTAAACCAGTGCAGAAACATGACATGGCTGTTTGTAGCCGGTGCTACTGACTTTGCACTTCCACTTCCCAGTAGGAGAGTTGTGCAATGTTGCAGTTAATTAATCATCTTCAAAATGGGGTAGGAAGTTAAAATTATATTAGCAGAAGTCTCTCTATTAAAATCTTTTCTGCAGCATTGCTCAGATTTGTTTTTTGCTGCCCAGTATCTTGCACCGTCCTGCAGTTTTTCCGTTTCCTTCTATGTTCGTGTCACATGTTTTAAACCTCATATTTTATTAAAAATTTTTTTTTTTGTATTAAAACACAGGGATCTGATGTCTAGCAATCTTATCTTTATAGGAGCTTTTGGCAGTCACAAGATCCATGAGGGATAGAGGGTGTTTTTGCTGCTGCTGTGTGATGAGGCAAAATATGTTTAATCGTGGGGATAACTTAATCACCAGCAACAGATATGTAGAGAGATTATTTGATAGTGTGAGAGAGATAGTGGTATGGTGGAGGAGGGCGGAGGAGGACAGAGAAAGAGGTAGCGATATGGCGGAGGAGGACAGAGAAAGAGGTAGCGATATGGCGGAGGAGGGCAGAGAATGAGGTTGCGATATGGCGGAGGAGGGCAGAGAATGAGGTAGCGATATGGCGGAGGAGGACAGAGAAAGAGGTAGCGATATGGCGGAGGAGGGCAGAGAATGAGGTTGCGATATGGCGGAGGAGGGCAGAGAATGAGGTTGCGATATGGCGGAGGAGGACAGAGAATGAGGTTGCAATATGGATGGTGGAGGAGGGCAGAGAATGAGGTTGCGATATGGATGGTGGAGGAGGGCAGAGAATGAGGTTGCGATATGGATGGTGGAGGAGGGCAGAGAATGAGGTTGCGATATGGATGGTGGAGGAGGGCAGAGAATGAGGTTGCGATATGGATGGTGGAGGAGGGCAGAGAATGAGGTTGCGATATGGATGGTGGAGGAGGGCAGAGAATGAGGTTGCGATATGGATGGTGGAGGAGGGCAGAGAATGAGGTTGCGATATGGATGGTGGAGGAGGGCAGAGAATGAGGTTGCTATATGGATGGTGGAGGAGGGCAGAGAATGAGGTTGCGATATGGATGGTGGAGGAGGGCAGAGAATGAGGTTGCGATATGGATGGTGGAGGAGGGCAGATAATGAGGTTGCGATATGGATGGTGGAGGAGGGCAGATAATGAGGTTGCGATATGGATGGTGGAGGAGGGCAGATAATGAGGTTGCGATATGGATGGTGGAGGAGGGCAGAGAATGAGGTAGCGATATGGCGGAGGAGGGCAGAGAATGAGGTAGCGATATGGCGGAGGAGGGCAGAGAATGAGGTAGCGATATGGCTGAGGAGGGCAGAGAATGAGGTAGCGATATGGATGGTGGAGGAGGGCAGAGAATGAGGTTGCGATATGGATGGTGGAGGAGGGCAGAGAATGAGGTTGCGATATGGATGGTGGAGGAGGGCAGAGAATGAGGTTGCGATATGGCGGAGGAGGGCAGAGAATGAGGTAGCGATATGGCGGAGGAGGGCAGAGAATGAGGTAGCGATATGGATGGTGGAGGAGGGCAGAGAATGAGGTTGCGATATGGATGGTGGAGGAGGGCAGAGAATGAGGTTGCGATATGGATGGTGGAGGAGGGCAGAGAATGAGATAGCGACATGGCGGAGGAGGGCAGAGAATGAGGTAGCGACATGGCGGAGGAGGGCAGAGAATGAGGTAGCGACATGGCGGAGGAGGGCAGAGAATGAGGTAGCGACATGGAGGAGGGCAGAGAATGAGGTAGCGACATGGCGGAGGAGGGTAGAGAATGAGGTAGCGACATGGCGGAGGAGGGTAGAGAATGAGGTAGCGACATGGCGGAGGAGGGCAGAGAATGAGGTACGGGAACGGTAGAGGTGGGCCGAGAAAAAGGTTGGGGAATGGCGAAGGAGGGCAGAGGAAGAGGTAGCGGATTGGTGGGGAAGGGCAGAGGAAGAGGTAGCGGATTGGTGGGGGAGGGCAGAGGAAGAGGTAGCGGATTGGTCGGGGAGGGCAGAGGAAGAGGTAGCGGATTGGTGGGGGAGGGCATAGGAAGAGGTATCGGTATGGTGGCTCAGAGTAAGAGGTAGTGGATTGGAGGAGGAGGGCAGACAAAGAGGTAGCAGGATGGCATGTAGTGGATTGGTGGCGCAGAGCAGAGAAAGAAGTAGGGGAATGGCAGAGGAGGGTAGGAGAATGGTAAAGGAGGCCAGAAAGTGGTGATTGAAGCCAGGTACAGAAGGGGAGAGAGAGAAGGAGATGCTCAAAGAAGAGAGAGATAGGAGAGTAAAAGAGATGAGAGTGCAGCCCCCGACCCCCCTGTTTGTTTACCAGTGACGCTGCGAGCCCTTCACTCACAAATGCGCATGAACTGGTCGGGCAGTCTGTTTTCATTCCTCTTGGAAAATCAGGAGCTGGCAGGAAACCCAGTCCCATAATCGCCACATATTGTTCCTGCAACAAATAACCAATTGCATGTGTACTTTCTTTTTTTTTTTTTTTTTTTTCTGTTCTTGCTAAAAATAGGATTTGATCAGAGGTTGTTTGGAAACCCAGTATGTAAAGCACCCTGCTCGGATCAACATGTACTAATGGCAGTGGCATGTCTATGGGCTCAGTCCCTGCTAGGATCAACATGTACTAATGGCAGTGGCATGTCTATGCGCTCAGTCCCTGCTAGGATTAACATGTACTAATGGCAGTGGCATGTCTATGCGCTCAGTCCCTGCTAGGATTAACATGTACTAATGGCAGTGACATGTCTATGGGCTCAGTCCCTGCTAGGATTAACATGTACTAATGGCAGTGGCATGTCTATGCGCTCAGTCCCTGCTAGGATTAACATGTACTAATGGCAGTGGCATGTCTATGCGCTCAGTCCCTGCTAGGATTAACATGTACTAATGGCAGTGGCATGTCTATGGGCTCAGTCCCTGCTAGGATTAACATGTACTAATGGCAGTGGCATGTCTATGCGCTCAGTCCCTGCTAGGATTAACATGTACTAATGGCAGTGGCATGTCTATGCGCTCAGTCCCTGCTAGGATTAACATGTACTAATGGCAGTGGCATGTCTATGCGCTCAGTCCCTGCTAGGATTAACATGTACTAATGGCAGTGGCATGTCTATGCGCTCAGTCCCTGCTAGGATTAACATGTACTAATGGCAGTGGCATGTCTATGCGCTCAGTCCCTGCTAGGATTAACATGTACTAATGGCAGTGACATGTCTATGCGCTCAGTCCCTGCTCGGATCAACATGTACTAATGGCAGTGGCATGTCTATGCGCTCAGTCCCTGCTAGGATCAACATGTACTAATGGCAGTGACATGATTTAGGAAGCAATTTGGATAAGTAGATGCTGTCTCTGGGAAGACATATAGTTAAATAGAGCTCCCCGCGCTTTATCAGTGTGTAACCATTAATGCCCTCTTGTTTTTCCCTTTGTCATGCTTCCTGTGCTCCCCCTCCCAAACAACTGTCTTCAACCTCATATCAAGACTCACCCCCCCCCCCCCCCTCTCTTCCCCAGTTTCGTTATGTATTGACATCTCTGAATAACAAGAAGGGCTCCTCCTCCCACTTCATTCTGTGGGCATATTGTGGTCACCTCATCCCTACCTTGTGCCCCTTCCACTCCCAACCCCCTGAGAGCAGTTGTGCCCCCTCTCTTCACAATGCCCTGCAACATCTTCCTGTACAATGCAGAATAGAGCCCCTTCACCCATGTACTTCATAACACCCTCCACATCTGTATGCTTGCCCCCACTTCTGTAAGTTATGGACCATGCCTCTGTAGTATGAGATATCCCCCCCCGACAGAGGCAAGGGGTGCCCTAAAGAGAATGGGTGGGGGATACCTCATACTACAGAGACAGCACCCCTTTCCTCTGTCGTATGCGAAGGGGGGGGCAGTGTGAAGGGGGGAGGCCAGCAGCACCCCTTTCCTCTGTTGTATGCGAAGGGGGGAGGCCAGCAGCACCCCTTGCCTCTGTCGGATACGAAGGGGGCAGCACCCCTTGCCTCTGTCGGATAGGAAGGGGGCAGCACCCCTTGCCTCTGTCGGATAGGAAGGGGGCAGCACCCCTTGCCTCTGTCGGATACGAAGGGGGGAGGCCAGCAGCGCCCCTTGCCTCTGTCGGACACATTACAGTTTGTAGCCCCCTAGGCCTGTAACAGCTTTCCCGGACCTTTGCCCCACCTCCTGATAACCCTGACCAGACACCTTATGGTACATATTTGGCTTGTTGTGTAAAGCAGCGCCCCTGCCCCTGTGATCCTCGCCTCTGCCCTTGTGATCCTCTCGCTTGCCAGCCGTGCTGCGCAGTTATAATTTAGTCCAGCTAGGACTATTAACACCTCTAGGGACGTGTGCGCTGCATCAGTGGAGATGCTTTTTATAGCTAGTAGGATCAGGCCAGGAGCTGAGGGCCAGGGAGCCTCAACAGTCTCTAATAAAGAGGTACTGTCTGCCCTACCCAGGGGGAGAGGGTGAGCTTATCTGTCGCTCCAGCTACCAACCTGAACTCTCTACCGGAAGACGTGCCTGTCTGCACAGGAAGATAACTCAAACACAAGAGCGAAACTACCTCGCATATTAACCCTTTCACTGGTAAGACCAATGTAATGCTCAAGCAAGGGGACCTAGTTTTATTTATTCAGTGACCATTGATACAATTCATATTTAATTATGCTTAATTGCAATATAAAATATTAAATCTATTTTCATTGGTTAGAGCTGAGGTGATTGTCTCCTGCTCCCTGGTACAATCATGAAGGAGATTTGGGCTGAGAGATAGAACTTAAGTATTTTAAGAACAATCTGATTAGATAAGAGTCTAAACAATCATTCATAGGCTGCCCCACAGTGAAGACTTGTTGGCAAGGGAAGCTGCTTTTACACAGCCAGTGGAGACCATTGTGTTGTTATAACTTTGTGCCTGTACATTTAGCACTGAAGTCACCTCTTCCCCAGTGACCTTTTGGGGTGCATTATTTTACGCCATGGAATATTATTAATGACTAGTGCCTAATTAGAGGCATCCATGATATTTCAGGGAACATTCCATGTGTGAGGGGGCATTTAGATTTCTAATGGAGCAGGGTTGGTGGAAATACTTGCAAGCTGACTGCTTCTGGCATTGTTTTTTAATTATAAAAAATGCACATTTGATTTAATTAGGTGATTTAATTAATTGTATCCTCATAAATATAATTGTCATATAAACTTTACCTATCTCCCAGTATCTTCCTGTTCACTCTCAGGTAGGGTGCCATATGTGACCTAAGACCACAGGGAGGAAATTCAAGCCACAAGTGCCTTATGCTGTTAAGCTGCATAACATGCCCCTGCTTGCAGCAGCATGAGACACTACTGATGTGACACCCCTTCTCTGTGGGTGTGACCTTATGTCACAACTGTGCAAGTTGGCAGATCTCATGTGAGTGAACAGGAAGAAAGGGGAAGGCTACATAAGATGATAATCAGTTACTCTAGAGCATGGGTGTCCAAGTTCGGTCCTGGTGGGCCTCACACGTACCTGGACCCAGGTGAGACTATTGCTTCTTTAGTCATCCTGATTGACTTGCCTGAGCACAGAAAGAAGATCTTAAAATCCATCAATGAGCATACTATAAATAATATTCATTATAAGAGGGACACTATATTAATATATTGGATTTAATGCTTTCACCTCTGCGACCTGGGTTCCAGTCAGGGAACCAAGAGGTCACAACACCCTGAAGACATGCTGGGTTGAGCCTGGTCAGTACTTGGATGGGAGACCACCTAGGATTACCAGGAGCTCTATGCTGTGGCCCATAGAAGAAGAAACAGGGACCACACTCAGCATCTCTGCCATGAAAACCAAGTGGATCAGCATGACCATGGACATAGAGATGTGCCTGGTGCGTTATGGTCCATAAGGTCACCGAAAGCTGGAAACGACTGAACGACACAAAAAATATTACTGCTCTGCACCACCAAGTATTAGATGAAAGAGCTGTGCAAACATTTTTCATCTAACGCACAATTCACTGCACTCGGCGTGTTTATTTTTCCTTGGCTGGTGCATATTTAGATAAGTAGCGCCTGTGTGGACAATGATTCAGGTGCTGAAGGGACCACAAATTACAAGCTCCTTCTAAATAATTATATACACTCTTTTTACTGCAATGGTACGTTTCCACTTTTGTTTTTCCTTTTGGGGTCAGTATGTCTAAAGAAATCAAAGCAAAAAAAAAAGCTGATTTTGTTGTTGCTTGTGATTTTTGGTCCTTTCAGATCCTGCAGGTACAAACACTCTGAAATATATGCATCTGTTTTAAGAATTTAAATAGCCCCCCCCTTTGCTGTCACTGTTGGATTTAGGGTCTGTTCATAAACCCCTTGTGCCTTTTTTTAGTGATTTTGTTGTGCGGCCTAGGCTTAGGCCTCTGCGTGCAGCATTGCTTTGTCTCATAACATTTCCTCTTGCTCAATGTACCTGGGCACCCAGCTCCTGTTATGGGAGAGGCTCATGGTCTGTAATTATCCTGCAGCCACTGCACGTACCTGCTGTATTGTGTTACTACATGCTACTCGTCAGGCTGGTATGGGATTCCCAGTGCATGCTGGGCCGCAGCCAAGCCGCTATATAAATCACTACGTGTAGTGCGCCATGTATGTGCGCAGCCCTAAATGGACAGGGTAAGATAGAATCTGGACAAATCGGCAATAACCAGAATTATTATTTACTTATATTTGACAGCAGATAAAATCCCCAAATGCCCATATAAGCTGCCTATTTTATCTACTTAAAAGTTAAAGAAGCTTCAGGATATGCTTATACCAAACATGTTTATAGGGACACTGTCATCCCAACAAGAGCGAGGGAAACTGGCTATACATTGTATTCGATTGTTTTCTCTGCTGTAAATCATCACTGAGAAATGCAGCATTGTTTGTATGTTGCCTGTATGCTAATATGTGGATCAAGAGTATATTTGGTATGAGTATTTTGGAGGGTTAAGAGGTGTGTAAACAAGATGTGCGGATAGAAGGGTTAATTAGTTGCCTGGTGAGTATTGTGCTCTGAGTAGTTTGGTTGGCGCTCTGGTGGTGCGGTTGGCGCTAAGAGTGAGCGCTCTGGTGGTGCAGTTGGCGCTAAGAGTGAGCGCTCTGGTGGTGCAGTTGGCGCTAAGAGTGAGTGCTCTGGTGGTGCGGTTGGCGATACAAGTGAGTACTTATAGTGGTCTAGTCAGCACTGAGTAAAGATAAATAAGAGTTAGATATTTCTGTACACCCCTGCTAGGAATTGGTACCCTGGGTGCTACAGTCCGTCCGTACTCTGGGTGCTGCAGTCGGTACTCTGGGTGCTGCAGTCGGTACTCTGGGTGCTACAGTCGGTACTCTGGGTTCTACAGTCCGTCCGTACTCTGGGTGCTGCAGTGGGTACTCTGGGTGCTGCAGTGGGTACTCTGGGTGCTGCAGTGGGTACTCTGGGTGCTGCAGTCCGTCCGTACTCTGGGTGCTGCAGTCCGTCCGTACTCTGGGTGCCGCAGTCGGTACTCTGGGTGAGTACTCTGGGTGCCGCAGTCCGTACTCTGGGTGCTGCAGTCGGTACTCTGGGTGAGTACTCTGGGTGCCGCAGTCGGTACTCTGGGTGAGTACTCTGGGTGCCGCAGTCGGTACTCTGGGTGAGTACTCTGGGTGCCGCAGTCGGTGCTCTGGGTGCCGCAGTCGGTACTCTGGGTGAGTACTCTGGGTGCCGCAGTCGGTGCTCTGGGTGCCGCAGTCGGTACTCTGGGTGAGTACTCTGGGTGCCGCAGTCGGTACTCTGGGTGCCGCAGTCGGTACTCTGGGTGAGTACTCTGGGTGCCGCAGTCGGTGCTCTGGCTGCCGCAGTCGGTGCTCTGGCTGCCGCAGTCGGTGCTCTGGGTGAGTGCTCTGGCTGCCGCAGTCGGTGCTCTGGGTGAGTGCTCTGGCTGCCGCAGTCGGTGCTCTGGGTGAGTGCTCTGGCTGCCGCAGTCGGTGCTCTGGGTGAGTGCTCTGGGTGCCGCAGTCGGTGCTCTGGGTGCCGCAGTCGGTGCTCTGGGTGCCGCAGTCGGTGCTCTGGGTGAGTGCTCTGGGTGCCGCAGTCGGTGCTCTGGGTGCCGCAGTCGGTGCTCTGGGTGAGTGCTCTGGGTGCCGCAGTCGGTGCTCTGGGTGAGTGCTCTGGGTGCCGCAGTCGGTGCTCTGGGTGAGTGCTCTGGGTGCCGCAGTCGGTGCTCTGGGTGCCGCAGTCGGTACTCTGGGTGAGTACTCTGGGTGCCGCAGTCGGTGCTCTGGGTGCCGCAGTCGGTACTCTGGGTGCCGCAGTCGGTACTCTGGGTGCCGCAGTCGGTACTCTGGGTGCCGCAGTCGGTACTCTGGGTGCCGCAGTCGGTACTCTGGGTGCCGCAGTCGGTACTCTGGGTGAGTACTCTGGGTGCCGCAGTCGGTGCTCTGGCTGCCGCAGTCGGTGCTCTGGGTGAGTGCTCTGGCTGCCGCAGTCGGTGCTCTGGGTGAGTGCTCTGGGTGCCGCAGTCGGTGCTCTGGGTGCCGCAGTCGGTGCTCTGGGTGCCGCAGTCGGTGCTCTGGGTGCCGCAGTCGGTGCTCTGGGTGAGTGCTCTGGGTGCCGCAGTCGGTGCTCTGGGTGCCGCAGTCGGTGCTCTGGGTGAGTGCTCTGGGTGCCGCAGTCGGTGCTCTGGGTGAGTGCTCTGGGTGCCGCAGTCGGTACTCTGGGTGCCGCAGTCGGTGCTCTGGGTGCCGCAGTCGGTGCTCTGGGTGCCGCAGTCGGTGCTCTGGGTGCCGCAGTCGGTGCTCTGGGTGCCGCAGTCGGTGCTCTGGGTGCCGCAGTCGGTGCTCTGGGTGCCGCAGTCGGTGCTCTGGGTGCCGCAGTCGGTACTCTGGGTGAGTACTCTGGGTGCCGCAGTCGGTGCTCTGGGTGCCGCAGTCGGTACTCTGGGTGAGTACTCTGGGTGCCGCAGTCGGTGCTCTGGCTGCCGCAGTCGGTGCTCTGGCTGCCGCAGTCGGTGCTCTGGGTGAGTGCTCTGGCTGCCGCAGTCGGTGCTCTGGGTGAGTGCTCTGGCTGCCGCAGTCGGTGCTCTGGGTGCCGCAGTCGGTGCTCTGGCTGAGTGCTCTGGGTGCCGCAGTCGGTGCTCTGGCTGAGTGCTCTGGGTGCCGCAGTCGGTGCTCTGGGTGAGTGCTCTGGGTGCCGCAGTCCGTGCTCTGGGTGCCGCAGTCGGTACTCTGGGTGAGTACTCTGGGTGCCGCAGTCGGTGCTCTGTTTGCCGCAGTCGGTGCTCTGGGTGCCGCAGTCGGTACTCTGGGTGTAGATAACACGCCTTTCTCACATGATGCAGGTCCTTACGGTTGTTTGCTTGTTTTCTCACCGGTTCATATCACAACTTGTTATTCAGTATGAAACTGCTGGTATTAGTCACCCCTAAGTACTGGCGAGAAAACGATGCAATAACATTTTATTATTTCCCAAAACTTCATCAGTGTCAATGTACTGTCTATAAATAGCTCCGCAGCCCTGGGCTACTTGCCTATTGTAGGAGCCGTGTGTTATACCTGCGCGTGTGGGCTGTGCGCCTGTGGAAACCTGTGTACATTGTGTGTATTCTTAAGTAAACAAGGTTATGTGTGTGTGTGTATATACACAGGGTCCAGTCACATTATTTTAACCACCACCTACTTTTGACGTCCGTAGCGCATAGCCAATGAAATACGGCACGTGTCGTGAGCTGGCTTGGTGGGTATATAAGACAACTTGTAGGCATTCTGCAAACATATCAACTATCGCCGTCATGGGTAAAATTTGCGATCTATCCAACCTTGATAAGGGGATGGTCATTGGCTTTTGTGCCAAGGATGGCAGTATTTCTGAGGCAGCGCAGTTTGTGAACTGTTTGCGTGCTGCTGTGATTAAAGTGAACGGTGACCGCACAAACCGCGACTTTGCAAATAAACGACATGGAAACTGTGGACTGTCATGTGTCATTGATGTCAGAGGTCAACGTCAGCTGTGAAAGTGTGTGAGGGCCAACCAGGGGGCTACCAGACGTGTCTCTAAAATGACAGTACAGTGACTCTGTTGCGTATGGGGCTCCGAAGCAAATGGCTGGTCACTGCACCCATGCTGACGAGGGGTCATCGTCAGAACCGGCTTCAGTTTGCATGACAGTACTAATATTGGACCTCTTCTGATAGGCAAAGGTTGCCTTCTCTTTTGAGTCACCATTTTTGCTCCATCGACTGGACGGACGTTGCCGTGTCGGGCACGAAACCCCAGAGAACAAACGCTCTGCAACCATTGTTGGAAGAACACAAGCTGGTGGCGGCAGCGTTATGGTCTGGTGAATGTTTTCTTGGCATTTTCTGGGTCCACTCATACCTCTCATCCGATTGGGTTACCTATCTATCCTTGCATATAAAGTACACCCATACATGTGACTGTCTTCCCTGGATGGGATCTTCCAGCAGGACAATGCAACATGTCATATGGCCAGAATCCTCCAGGAGTGGTTGGGGGAGCACGACGAAGACTTCCCAGACTTGAACCCCATCGAGCATCTGTTTATATTGACAAGCTTTTGAGACAGTTGACCTCTCTCTTGATCAAGTCTGAAGCAAGCTATTAAAAAGTAAAGATATGACACTATCATTTAACCCTTTAGGTGCAGCATGCAGTAGACACTGTGTGCACATTGCAGGATCTCTCTCCTGTATATTGTGACATATCCAGGCTGGGTGCTGTCATGCCTTCGGGGGGAACATCCTGCTACAGGAGGGGTGGGTGTGTGCTCTCTGTTTGTATTTATAAGCTTTAACCTCAGGTTGCTGGTATATGTTTTGGCACCCTCCCTCTACCTGCTCTCACACCATCGCACACAAGCATACATAATGACACACACTTTTTGTTGGTCAGATACAATCCCAATGAAAGGCCCCGTTCCACCGTAGCACACCCCACTAGATTTCTCTGTGTGTGTATATTACTGTTTATTTTTATTACTTGTTTTAATCTTATTTGTTTTGCTTGTTTGCCCATTGTGTGTTGTAGAAATGTTTTGTGAACTTTTGTATTTCCGTGTGTGTGTGTTTGTAGAGATTATTTGTTTTTTCTGGACTGGGTGTGCTCGTGAGTAGTGTGTACAATTGTTGCTGTATGTGCAAGCCCCTCCAGACTTACAACTTGTTTACAAGCAAGTGTTCTCAAGTATCCCAGAGTGTGTGCAGTCATGTCCGACTCTCCGTGATTCTATGGACTGTAGCACACCAGGCACATCTGTCAGCTACTGTCTCTATATTCATTGCTTCAGTGATCTCATCTATCCATCTTTGCCCTTTGTCGTCCCCTTCTTCTTGTGCCTTCAATCTTCCCCAGCATCATAGTCTTCTCTAGGGAATCCTGCCGTTTTCATGATATGACCAACATATTTGAGCTTCAGCCTCATGATCAAACCTTCCAGTGAACAGTTTGTCTTGATTTCCTGTAGTAATGATTTATTGGATCTTGTTGCAGTCCAAGGGACTCTAAGCAGTCTTCTCCAACACCACAATTGAAAGGCTTCAATTCTCTGGCGCTCGGCCGTCTTATGGTCCAGCTCTCACATCCGTATGTTACTACTGGGAATACCATAGTTCTAACTATGCGGATCTTTGCTGATAGTGTAACATCTTTACTTTTTAATCACTTGACCAGACTTGCCATAGCTTTACTCCCCAGAACCAAACATTAAAATGTAATTGCTGCATTCACCATCTGAAGAGATCTTTGAGCCCAGGAAAATAAAATGTGTCACTGCCTCCACTTCTTCCCCGTCTATTTGCCAGGAACTGAGATTGCCGTTTCCCATGATCTTCATCTTTCTAACATTGAGCAGCAGGCCAGCAGTTGCACTCTCTTCTTTCACCCGAATTAATAGGACCTTTTAGTACCCCAGTAAACATTTATTTGTTTACTTAGCTAGTATAAAATTAATAATATTAATACAGGTACAACAGAGATTAGCGGCACCCCCCTCGCCATTCTAGTTTGCCGAACAGAGAATGGTCGGGGTGTGTGGCCATGTTTCTCTGTTAAAGGGAATGCCACCAGATCCCAAAGATGCCGAGGTTGTCCAGAAGTCCCACTATGAAGAGACCCAGCCCATAAAGAAGTTACCAGCACAAGACGAACCAGAAAAGGTTCTGACCACCCAACCAGCACCACAGCCGCACGTATCCCCTAACAGCCGCCGAAGAAAGTTCCTGCTGTTAATTAGTCCGGATTAAAAGAGGTCCCGGACCACCATTGCCGGATAATCGGTGTTGCACCTGTACCGCTAAAGATTACCTACCATTGTTTTCTGTGACAAGGCAGGACAATAGAAAACAATCCTACCCCTATCACTTTATTGGTATTTAGTATATGCTGTTCCTAATTGGCTTCTTCCCTCAGCAGCTCATGAAGACAGTGCACTTCTAAGTACAGGGTGTTTAGTATCTCATAGTAACCAATCAGTTGCCACATTCTGTAACATATTTGAGAGAGGTCACTGACAGATTAATTTGAAACGCTGTGTATTCCTAAACTGCGTGAGGTGCAGAGGGCAGACCAGCACAAACTGTACAATTTTCTTAATAAAATAAAGTAAATATATATATCTACATAAAATCCAGAAACATTAAAGGCATATCAAAGTTTACTGGGTTATGAATGCATCTGCTAGAAGAGAATCAGTAGTGCATGGAAACATTTTTTGCATGAAAAAAATCCCCAAATAAACCTTGGCAAACATGTTTGCTAAGTCTCTTGAGTTTGCAAGCAGCATCTTTTGTGAGTTAACACCCCTAAAAATCCTTGCTAAATTACCATATAATTCATAATTCGTTTTGGCCAATCACAGGCAGCTAATACATTTTAATACAATGTAACAATCCGTGATGACAATCTGTGCAGGAAGGAATCATGGGATGTGTAGTCCCCCTGTAGAAGGAAACAGGAAGACTCAGACACTTATCTTTAGATATCTGCTTTAAGCTGCTGCTGGCTTGGTGGTTAGTAAAGCGTTAAAATCTGTATTTGAATGCAGTGTTTCTATTGGTTAGGATCAGGTGCCTATGTAAGCAGCTCTGGGGGTGTGGAAAACCAGTTTTATTTTTAAATATAATAAACTTTTATGTGCATACTGTAGAATGTCACCATGTAATGTGTGTGTCTGATGTAAGCAGCTTGTGTTAGGTTAGAGAAAGGGGAAACTTAGATATACCTTTAAATATCCCTTTAAGTTTCATGTTTGCGGATACAATGGACAGCTGCCATTTTAATTTTCTGTATTTTTAATTTTTTAATTTTAATTTTTTTTATGCCACTGGCATATTAAAATGTTGTACTTTTGTAATCAAGAGTTCTATCCAATCAGATATCACAGCTCCGAGCTCTATCCAACCAGATTTCACTGCTTCAGAGTTTCCTCCAATTAACTTTCACAGCTCGGAGTTCTATCCAATCACTTTTCACAACTATAGTGGAATAAAGCACTATAACTGCGTCCTGACTGCTCCTTCCTTTATTTGTTAGTAGGATCAGTAGTACAGACATTGCCTCATATACTACACACACAATTACTTTTTTTATGCAATATTATTTCCTCATGTGCATAATAGCAGTTGCGAAACTCAACTGATGCGTTTTTTTATGTATAAATTAGCTGAATGCTCCACTTTCTTAGGTAATGGTTTTATCTACAGCAGTTAAGGGTAGCAGTGGTGGTTGATAACAAAGCACTATTCAGTGATGACTTAGCGTGATATGTTACCTATATGCTATACATGTGTTTCTACCTAGAACGTACAAGTGCGACATTCTCTTCTCTAATTGGCTCTTTCAACAGCCAGTCAGATCGGGGCAACACGTTGCTACAATAACCAACCAAAATAGGGCAAAATAAAGCGCACTGATCGGTTTAAAAAATTTCAATTGTGGCATTGTGATTGGTTAAAACATTAACCAATCCGAAACTGAGCGCTAGCCTTCTGATTGGTTACGGAGTGACCAGAGTTTGAACATTCAAGAACTTAATTCTGATTGGCTGAAATATACGTCAATTATCTGAGCCTAAAAAAATCCATAAATCAGACGAGAACATGGTCAAAAGCCATTATTTGGAGTGAGGATAGGATCATGGGGTCTATAAGGACTGACATGGTAGGGGTTAGAATGCATAGGGACTCCTATAGTATGGGAAATAGATATAGGGCCCTTGTGTGTCCATACAGGGCTCAATCTTACTATACAGAGTAGTTGTGCTGAGGCAGCTTCAGGAGAGTTTATATAGGAGCCATATAATCAACTGGGCATGCTCTTCTTTATCACCGCTCATCTGAACAAATTGTTGCTGGTTGAGCCATTAGTTAAGTCAATCTTTTCTGTGTCCTTTTCAAGATCTTTAGTAGGTACTACAATAGGCACACATCTTGAGCCTTTTCGGTTCTTATCTGCCCTCACAGTCTATGCTGAGGTAAGCAGTGTGTGTGTGTTGTGTTGATCTGTTAGGGAGCTGAGTTAGCAGTGTTGTGTTTATAAGTTTGTTTATGTGTGAGGCCGCGGCTGCCGTTGGAGGGCGGGTGGGTCAGCGGTTGTCAGGAAGTCTTTGCTGATGTGATTTGCACAGACAGATGACGGATAATGAAACCTATTTTTTTTTTTTTTCTGTTGGTTACATAGGGCTATATCTGTAAACAATACCATTCTGTAGTTGGGGAAAACCTTCACATGGTTGGGAACTGTATCACAAACCGCATTAGCAGCTGCCCAGGGCATAGAAACATTTTTGAAAGACTGTGCTTGAGTCATGGGGGATTCCCCCCCTCTGGGGTTACTGATATGGATTCATATATTTTATATGGACTGTTGTGCCATGAGGTATTAAAATGAGAAGAGGACATCCCTTAAGATTAGAAGAAAAGATTCCACCTTAAAAAAGGAAAAGGCCTCTTTACCAATGGAGGTTGTGAGAGCGGACATCCAGGGTTATCCTCGATAGATATATATATATATTTACACAGTTATTGCACTGAACTCTGGGAAAGTGGGCAGGGACATGCAAATGAGTCCACATTACATTTTTCACTTTGTAAACCACTTTATACATGGCTCCTTTTAGGCATATGCTTGCTGTATTACACACAGCATAGGATGGATTCTGCACAAGACCTACCCACAGACATCTTAAATGGACCTCATCATATGTTGCATAATCCATCCTGAGCTATGCTTCAAAGCTGTTGCACAGCAAGCATATGCATAAAAGGAACCATGTTTCAATGCTATTATATTAAGAGTTCAAATGCATTGTAGACTCATTTGCATGTCCCTGCCCATTTTCCCAGAGTGCACTGCAATAAGCTTTTATATTCAGTTACCTAACTAGGGCTGCTGCTGTGTCCCTTTTTAATTGATTATGTGATGTCTCTGTCGTATTTTGATTTATATGGCCGATGGTATGAAAGCACCTATGGATAATATGGTGTGTATGTTAATGATAGACGTAGCGCCCGTGAATACACTGACATCCTCTCTATGGTGTAACAATGGCGGGCATGGTGCCAATCCATAAGTGCACATCACTTTAACACTGCATTGATAATTGCCCTTGCACCACTTAGTGATGCAATCTCCTCTCTCTACTGTATTATTATAATAATATCAGCTGGCACGGTGCCCTCAGTGAGATCTTTCCTCTGTGTTGGGTTTGGTGTAATCATATTTATGGTACTTACAGGTGGCCTATTCTTTATATGGCAAACTGCAAAGGGTTAAATACGATACAATTTACATGTTTTCTGATTGTTTAAATTGCTTTACATGTAATTATTATTTACTCGGCTGATTCTTCCTGCTACTGTGCCCTTGTAAACTGAGATTTCCATTAGTACTGTTTGCAAACACTGGCTGATTTTAGCTGCCAAACAAAAATGGTAGATTTTGCTGCAGTGTGTGTGTAATTAATATATATAAATAAATATATATATATATATATATATATATATATATATATATATATATATATATTCGCTGGATGGCGCCATCAGGTTTCAGGGAAGGCCAAGAACTATTCCCCCCCCCCGCCATGGCGCAACTCAGCGGCGCTGAATTCGCCAGTGAGGCCATCGCTATGTTCGGCTCGGGCACTTGGCCTTCGAGGACGCCTCTCATAGCTCAAGGCCTCTTCTGTTGGCGCCTTATATCAATGTGCAGCAGTATCCGAAAATCGGCAGCGCCATCTATTAATTGGTGGCGGAACTGCTTTCTCACTCCACCCTCAAGCTCATTTGAACCTTCATTCATCCTTCACATCCTCCTATGGCCAAGGAAGGTGTCAGTGTTTGAGATTTTGTGTTTTGCTAAAGGATCCTTTAGCTAAAGGTTGTCCTTAATTGGCTTTGCCTGCCTGCAGGGTTGGTAAAGGCTTCACACTATACTTTTTTATTTGAGTGGTAGTGGCTCATTCTTTTGGTCTCAGATGTGCATTTCTCTCCTATATGTCTTATTCACGTTCACATTGACGTAAGATGTTTACTTCTCTGCATATAGGTCTAATTCTAGGCTGCCAAGATACTATTTCTTGTTATGCTATGTTCAAATTAAGCTCCTAGCACCCCCTTATTTCTTGGGGAACTATTCAGCTGGATTCCTTCCTATATGAGTGTATCCAGGATTTTGACACTCTATATTTTGTATCTTCCCCATGCATTATCTTGTATGTATTGTTCATTCATGTGATAATTTTTATGATCTATTTCACCACATTTTAGTACGTAATGTTCCATTACATGTGACTCCCAATGTACAGTGTACTACAAGGATATTTCTCATGCACTACTATGTACAGTGGATATAAAAAGTCTACACACCCCTGTTAAAATGTCAGGTTTCTGTGCTGTAAAAAAATGAGACAAAGATAAATCATTTCAGAACTTTTTCCACCTTTTAATGTGACCTATAAACTGTACAACTCAATTGAAAAACAAACTGAAATCTTTTAGGTAGAGGGAAGAAGAAATATAAAAATAAAATAATATGGTTGCATAAGTATGCACACCCTTAAACTAATACTTTGTTGAAGCACCTTGTGATTTTATTACAGCACTCAGTCTTTTTGGGTATGAGTCTATCAGCATGGCACATTTTGACTTGGCAAGATTTGCCCACTCTTCTTTGCAAAAACACTCCAAATCTGTCAGATTGCGAGGGCATCTCCTGTGCACAGCCCTCTTCAGATCACCCCACAGATTTTCAATCGGATTCAGGTCTGGGCTCTGGCTGGGCCATTCCAAAACTTTAATCTTCTTCTGGTGAAGCCATTCCTTTGTTGATTTGGATGTATGCTTTGGGTCGTTGTCATGCTGAAAGATGAAGTTCCTCTTCATGTTCAGCTTTCTAGCAGAAGCCTGAAGGTTTTGTGCCAATATTGACTGGTATTTGGAACTGTTCATAATTCCCTCTATCTTAACTAAGGCCCCAGTTCCAGCTGAAGAAAAACAGCCCCAAAGCATGATGCTGCCACCACCATGCTTCACTGTGGGTATGGTGTTCTTTTGGTGATGTGCAGTGTTGTTTTTGTGCCAAACATATCTTTTGGAATTATGGCCAAAAATGTCAACCTTGGTTTCATCAGACCATAACACCTTTTCCCACATGCTTTTGGGAGACTTCAGATGTGTTTTTGCAAAATGTAGCCTGGCTTGGATGTTTTTCTTCGTAAGAAAAGGCTTTCGTCTTGCCACTCTACCCCATAGCCCATACATATGAAGAATACGGGAGATTGTTGTCACATGTACCACACAGCCAGTACTTGCCATATATTCCTGCAGCTCCCTTAATGCTGCTGTAGGCCTCTTGGTAGCCTCCCAGACCAGTTTTCTTCTCGTCTTTTCATCAATTTTGGAGGGAGCTCCAGTTCTTGGTAATGTCACTGTTGTGCCATATTTTCTCCACTTGATGATGACTGTCTTCACTGTGTTCCATGGTATATCTAATGCCTTGGAAATTCTTTTGTACCCTTCTCCTGACTGATACCTTTTAACAATGAGATCCCTCTGATGCTTTTGAAGCTTCTCTGTGGACCATGGCTTTTGCTGTGGGATGCGACTACGAAAATTTCAGGAAAGACCAACTTGAGCAGCTGAACTTTATTTGGGGTTAATCAGAGGCACTTTAAATGATGGCAGGTGTATGCTGACTCCTATTTAACACAATTTGGAATGTGATTGCTTAATTCTGAACACAGCTACATCCCCAGTTATAAGAGGGTGTGCAGACTTATGCAACCACATTATTTTTCTCTTTTTGTTTTTCTTCCCTCCACCTAAAAGATTTCAGTTTGTTTTTCAATTGAGTTGTACATTTTATCGGTCACATTAAAGGTGGAAAAAGTCCTGAAATGATTTATCTTTGTCTCATTTTTTTGCAGCACAGAAACCTGACATTTTAACAGGGGTGTGTAGACTTTTTATATCCACTGTACATATTGTCCATTTATGTGCTATTTTAGTCAATTATGTCTTCAGGGCTCTTGTTCCGTTGGTTCCATACCACTGTTCTACATGTTTTTAGCTACATTATGCACCTTTGCATGTTACTCCTAGTACACCATGTGCTTAGCTTCTTGTATTATCAGATTTTTAGCTCCGACTCCGATATGTTCCTGCCCTCCACTGCACACGCCCTACGCCCCAGAGTATGGCTTTTCCGCTCCAACCACCCATGGACATGACCTAACTCCACCTCTATTTTACTCTCCAGTCAGTTATACAATATATTTCAGACACCTAACCCGACTATTATAAACTATTAGAATACAGGTCTATTTAATATACAATAACCGCACACCTTTTGTCTCAGTCATTCATCATTCATCATCCCCAAAAATGTTCAAATCTTGTTCCCATATATAATTTAATCTTCAATTTCATATTCTAAGTCGCTAATCCTCTACCAAGTCACGGACTACCAGCACCATCAGCCCACAAGGTATTTACAAAATCCACAGCCCCACTAATTCTCATATCGAGACAACCAGCTCCAATCTTAAATTCCCTAATACATCCGTATGTAATTTTCATCCTACTATCAGAACTTCAGTACCAAATCGAAGTAGCTAACCACCAACCACCTCAAGACATGCACCGCTTGTCCCCAGGCTACCATCAAAGCCTCAAAGTTACTATTCTTGCTTGCTCACTTCTTGTCTCCTATCTTGCTGCCATCTGCCCTCAGACACAGAGCCCCGTTTGATATCTCTAATCCAGCCACTGCAATTAGGACTCCCAACCTAAGACTATTATCAATCCATATGATCTTGTAGATCTCATTTTCCTCACTCACTGGAATGGAAGACTATCCATGTTACTAGACCTAACGCAGAATCTACTCTGTTCTATGTCTACATCTTCTTCTAAGATTGTTTCAAAATTATCCTATTGATCTTGAAATCACCACTAGATAGTCATACTCATACAGGGGGTAAAGTACTTGGGAGGCTAGTGATCGGGGCTACTTATGGACCACCACGCAATATAGGTCATAATCACCAATAATCCGACTCCTACTTTCCTATGCAAATTAAGATTTGACACAAAATCCAAGATGCCCCTCCCAAGGGAAATTGGTTTAATCCCACTGCTTCCAATTCCAACTCTATCCGTACCTCCAGGTACCACTCCCTTATGACCCTAGTGCTCTCCACATGACTTCTGCTTGGTTCCTCTGGGATATTTCATCCTCCTATCTACCCCAAGCACTAGATTAGTTCCAGCTCGAAATACAATGTACTCTGGACTAATCACTAGTACTAGTATGAAGAGCCTCGCAAATAGTTGTGCTTTTTCCTCAAATATTTCATCTTTTTAGCCTTCACTGCACATTGTGACATACACCTTAAGTTGCACTTCAATACTATAGAGCGCTACCTAAGCGGTATACAATTCCATTTGATCACAGCAAACATGATGGAGATATCCACACTCTAATCTCACCCAATTAAGTATTTTCTAAGTGGTTTAGCGACCAGAACCCAACATCTATACCACAACTTCTACATATAGACATTGACTTTTTCAAAAGACTTATTGATACCAATAATCCATTCAAGTTCAGAATCTTCCTCCACTAACACAACCACTATAAGGTTAGCTTTCCATGGCTTTCTTCACCCCAGAGATTTTTCTAATTCACAAAGCCACTTGCATCTCTAGACAAGACGTCCTCTTATGAAGTGACTACTACATACCCACACTCCTAACAAATACTTAACACATCTTTCGGATGTATCCCATTATGTATGCTCATGGAATCGCGTCAGGTTTCAGGCAAGGCCTATAATATATTCCCCCCTCCGACGTGGTGCAACTCGACGGCTCTGAATCGACAGCGAGGCCAGCACTCTGTTCGGCGCGGGCACTCAGCCACTTCTGTTGGCACGCCTTATGTGCAGCAGTATTCTGAAATTCGGCAGTGCTATCTAGCGGTTGGCGGCGGCACTGCAGCTGCCAATGTTTTGCATAAGGGAAGAGGGAAAGGACCCATCATTCCTTTATTGGATATTATTAGCCTATAAGCAGGCTTAGAGGTCAAGTAGTTTTTGCCACACCATCAGCTACTATCTTTAATACCATCAGCATTCAATCCTTAAGAGAAAGTGACGACTACAGAAATATATTTTATATCCACTTCCTGAATTAGGAGGAAACTCTTCGTGCACGGGAAGTTTGCATCAGCCAAAGAGAATTTGGTTGCTAAAGTGCCTGTGCTTCCAGCAGAACAAATGCAAAGGTTTATATGGAAACACCAACAGGAGAAAGTAAAGGGCAGAATCCACACAGAACAGAATATGGACATCTACAGAAAACCAAACTGGATATAAATCTTAAAATAGAATAGGATGTGTTGCATTCTATGTACTTTAAAGGGATCCAAGCCTAAATGTGATGTCACTGTTCTCATTTGCATGTCCCCACACTGATTCTCTGACTGCAGACTAAGTTCTGTTTACTGGGCTTTTTTTGTGGTAAAACCTTGTTTTCTGGCCTGTTGTAGCCATGGGTATTTACTCATATGTAATTTAAGGTGCAGTATTTTGTGCAGATGACCTTTTTGTTGCACCAGTTGACTCTCCCTAAATGAGATGAGTAACACCTAAAAGGTCAGTGACTCACCCTATTGGCCAAGGTTAGAGAACCACTGAAGTGTCATATTTATAGTATGTTTTTTTTTTTTTTTTTTTTTTTGAGGAACTTCTATAATATTTTGGTTGAAACTTTTATGTGTGTTTATGTCGCTCAATCGTGTCTAACTCTCCGTGACCTCATGGACCACAACACGCCATGCTGATCTTCTTGGTATTCATGGCAGAGATACCGAAGTGGGTTGCCAGTTTCTTCTCCAGTGGGCCACAGCATACAGCTCCTGGTATTCCTTGGTGGTCTCCCATCCAAGTACCAACCAGGCCCAACTATGCACCAAATCCTAATCACTGGACCACCAGGGAACCCATACAAAATGTGTTCTATGGCTGGGTTAGGCAAGGTCAATCCCCACAGACCAGGATTTGAGGATATCCTTTCTGTGCACAGATGAGTCGATAAGGATGACGGAAGAAGCAATTGAGTCACCTGTACTCAGCAGTGATATCCTCAAATCCTTGTCTGTATGTGGATCTTCAAGACCGAACTTGCCCACCCCTGCTTTATGGTAATCATGAAGAAAATAGTATATTTAGAAATGACTCTGTTCTCCCTGACACAAGCAATCTTAGACTTCATAGAATTCAGTTGTTAATTAGGCTATTTAGAGAGCAGTATTCAACAGAAGTGAATAGAGCTCTTTTCTGAAACCAGGGTTTCCTCCCAGGTTTCTGATAGTTTCAGGAACAAAAACAAAATATCTGTCCTCATTAAAGCAAAATTGAATACAAAAGATAAAAGATGAAACTTTATTTATTTTTAGGCGTGTAAAAATATTTTGTACATTGTCAAGTTCTTCAAAGGAGCATACTATAAATATGACATGTAAGAGGTCCTTTACGTTGGTAAAGGGCAAAATGGTTTTAGAACGCTGAAAATAAATAATATAATTTTATTAAATATTATAAATCTATTAGTTATTATCTTTTTTTCTTTTTCATAGCAGAATTAGACTTTTGCATGAGGTCTTGGATACAGATAAGGTCTCTAGGTTCTGTAGAGTGATATGAGTGGCTTGGGATTGTAGTGTGACGGGTGACTGGGGAAGGATGTAAGTGATAAGTTCGTTAGACTGTCGGCTGATATGGGCGACTGTTGATCATGAGTGAATTTTGGGTACTATGCATGGCTGTTGACTGAGTGACTTGGGCAGTCGACTGATATGGGTCATTGTTGATCATGGGTGACTTGGACCGTCAACTGATATCGGTCATTGTTGACCATGACTGATTTGGACCGTCGACTGATATGGGTCATTGTTGTTCATGGGTGACCCGGACCGGTGACTGATATGGGTCATTGTTGATCATGAGTGACCCGGACTGTTGACTGATATGGGTCATTGTTGATCATGGGTGACCCGGAACGGTGACTGACATGGGTCATTGTTGATCATGGGTGACCCGGAACGGTGACTGATATGGGTCATTGTTGATCATGGGTGAATTTTGGGTACTATGCATGGCTGTTGACTGAGTGACTTGGGCAGTCGGCTGATATGGGTCATTGTTGATCATAGGTGACCCGGACCGGTGACTGACATGGGTCATTGTTGATCATGGGTGACCCGGAACGGTGACTGATATGGGTCATTGTTGATCGCGAGTGACTTGGACCGTCCAGTGATGATGTAGGTGAAAAAGCATATACAGAAACCGTAATGGCGACGTGTTTCTCCCCAAAATACGCTGAGGAACGCCAGTGATGTTTATGCGCGCTCTGTGTACTCTGCATTTCATTTTATCATTGTATCATTTAATCATTGAGAAAGCCGGTATAAAGGTGACAAAACTCGTCCAATAATTTATTTTATTTTCATTTTATTGGTTTAATATTAATTTATATTATCTTATGCAGTTTTATTTGTATGTGTGCAATAAAAATAAGTGGTATACTATTTTAAAGCCTATTTCAGTATATGCTTTTTTCTCCTCACTACTACATCTGATTATCTTAATGTTGTAGAGGGGGAAAAAAGGGATCTTTAAGGGTCCCCATATGTAGAATACCTAGGAGGCTATAGTTTTAACCAGTTTAGCGCACAATACGTTTTGGAAGCACCCATCATCAAGGACAGAAGGGTCCAGGGCCATACCGTGGACTATATACAACCTTCATACCTCATGCGATTAAGGGTTAACATGTGAGTGTCCTGTTTATATACTCTAACTACCTTTCCATACGCTATTGATTTGCACTAGGAGGTGGTGCCCCCCATGTCCTTTTTATCTATTACATATTTTGAGCATGGCGTGAATGTGCTCTGTGGAGAAGCCATACACCTATTTTGCATTGGGGCCCTGTAGAGGTGGTTGAGAGATTCGGTGGACATAAGAAGTTGTGATACAGATATCCAAGACAGCAACTGATGGGACTATAAAAACACCTGGAATCACAGTATACAAGGTCGGACTCCCCTTACTATCCAGTGCAAATGGGAATGATACGACTTATATGCTACTGGACTGTTCAGTGGGTTTGTAATGCCAAAATGGGGATGATTGTATAACGATTTTTCTTTTTTTTTGGTTATCTGTTTTATTAGCAAATCCTTATTTGTACTAACACGTGTGGTGTTAAGTAAACTTGTTTCTTCTTTTTTTTTATTGTTTTATATGGATCCTGGTTGAGTATGAGTGACTTTTACAGTTGAGTGATATAGGGGACTGTTGATCGTGAGTGACTTGCACTGTCAGGTGATATGGGTGTCTGTTGATTTTGAGTGAATTGTGACTGTTGGGTGATATGGGTTATTGTTGATCATGAGTGACTTGGGCTGTTGGGGGATATGGGTTATTGCTGATCATGAGTGACTTGGGCTGTTCGGTGATATGGGTCATTGCTGATCATGAGTGACTTGGGCTGTTGGGTGATATGGGTTATTGCTGATCATGAGTGACTTGGGCTGTTGGGTGATATGGGTCATTGCTGATCATGAGTGACTTGGGCTGTTGGGTGATATGTGTTATTGCTGATCATGAGTGACTTGGGCTGTTGGGTGATATGGGTCATTGCTGATCATGAGTGACTTGGGCTGTTGGGTGATATGTGTTATTGCTGATCATGAGTGACTTGGGCTGTTGGGGGATATGGGTCATTGCTGATCATGAGTGACTTGGGCTGTTGGGTGATATGGGTCATTGTTGATCATGAGTGACTTGGGCTTTTGGGTGATATGGGTTATTGCTGATCATGAGTGACTTGGGCTGTTGGGTGATATGGGTTATTGCTGATCATGAGTGACTTGGGCTGTTGGGTGATATGGGTTATTGCTGATCATTCATGAGTGACTTGGGCTGTTGGGTGATATGGGTTATTGCTGATCATGAGTGACTTGGGCTTTTGGGTGATATGGGTTATTGCTGATCATGAGTGACTTGGGCTGTTGGTGATATGGGTTATTGCTGATCATGAGTGACTTGGGCTGTTGGTGATATGGGTTATTGCTGATCATGAGTGACTTGGGCTGTTGGTGATATGGGTCATTGCTGATCATTAGTGACTTGGGCTGTTGGGTGATATGGGTCATTGCTGATCATGAGTGACTTGGGCTGTTGGGTGATATGGGTTATTGCTGATCATGAGTGACTTGGGCTGTTGGATGATATGGGTTATTGCTGATCATGAGTGACTTGGGCTGTTGGGTGATATGGGTTATTGCTGATCATGAGTGACTTGGGCTGTTGGGTGATATGGGTTATTGCTGATCATGAGTGACTTGGGCTGTTGGGTGATATGGGTTATTGTTGATCATGAGTGACTTGGGCTGTTGGATGATATGGGTCATTGCTGATCATGAGTGACTTGGGCTGTTGGGTGATATGGGTTATTGCTGATCATGAGTGACTTGGGCTGTTGGGTGATATGGGTTATAGCTGATCATGAGTGACTTGGGCTGTTGGGTGATATGGGTTATAGCTGATCATGAGTGACTTGGGCTGTTGGGGGATATGGGTCATTGTTGTTGATGAGTGACTTGGGCTGTTGGGTGATATGGGTCATTGCTGATCATGAGTGACTTGGGCTTTTGGGTGATATGGGTCATTGCTGATCATGAGTGACTTGGGCGATACAAATAAAAGATAATAATAATAATAATTGTTGATCATGAGTGACTTGGGCTGTTGAGTGATATGGGTTATCGCTGATCATGAGTAAGTTGATCATGAGGGACTTGCAGTTGGGACTGTCGGGTGATATATAAGACTGGCATTCAAAAAATAGTGTAACCCTGGAAGTAGGTTTGTTACCGAGGGCTTTATTCTGATCCCAGTTGGAATGTAGTGGGGTTCTTTTTTCCGTTAATAGCAGCAGACACTTTTTTAATTTGTCCTTACAGGATAAAAAAGCTGGGAGAAATATCCGAAAGCTATGATGCTTATTTGGATGTAGTAACCATGTAGTATTAGAGCAGGACTTGCCTTGTTTACCTGTTCCTTATCTGGCTAATTGTAGAATGTGCTTCCAGTCTCAATGTGGCAATTACTAGCCGTGTATGTGCGGCTTGGGGCCTGAGCACAATATAGACGGCAAGAGAGGCAGCCGGCTGAATGTGGAATGAGGGATTAGTGCTGTGTGTGTGTATGGCTGCATAGAGCTATATGTAACGGGGATAGAGGGATGGGAGGGAGGGATGAGACAGGATGGAGAGAGGAGTGGAACAGGAAGAGAGAGGGATGGGGAGAGGGACATGTAAGTGCAAGACAGACGAGGGGGAGAAGCAGAATGAAGGAGACTGAACTTTGGACATAGCAGAGACTGGGTGCTTATCCATGTCCCTACCATTAGTACTGTATAGTCCTATCAGGGCCTGAGCCATTACATCCTAATAAGTGCTGCTCAGGTTCTCTCCATCTGGTTCAGATAAACCTGCTGACTCCAGGATTCATCTTAATAACAGGAAATTACAACATGTGTACACACATTGCTTAGACCCTCGGTAATGGAGCTCTCTCTGAAGTCAGTGACCCTCCTCCTCCTCCCGCTGCTGCAAGTCATTCCATGTGCTCTTGTTTCTTTTAGATTGCTTCAGGTTCTTCAGGTGAAGGACTTTCACTCTGTCTCTGTACACACTTGTTTTTTTATCTTTCCCTCTTGCTCTAAATTTTCTACTCACATTTTATCTGTTTCCCTCTTCACCTTTCTCTCCCCTTTTTATCTATAACCTCTCTCTTCCCCTTCTCTCCCCTTTTTTTATCTATATCCCCTCTCTTCCCCTTTTTTATTTATATCCCCTCTCTCTTCCCCATTCTCTCCCCTTTTTATCTACAGTCAGGTCCATAAATATTGGGACATTGACACAATTCTAAACTTTTTGGCTCTATACACCACCACAATGGATTTGAAATGTGCTGTAACTGCAGACTTTCAGCTTTAATTTGAGGGTATTTATATCCAAATCAGGTGTGAACGGTGTAGGATTTACAACAGTTTTTATATGTGCCTCCCACTTTTTAAGGGACCAAAAGTAATGGGACAATTGGCTGCTCAGCTGTTCCCTGGCCAGGTGTGTGTTATTCCCTCATTATCCCATTTACAAAGAGCAGATAAAAGGTCCAGAGTTCATTTCAAGTGTGCTATTTGCATTTGTTGCTAACTCTCAATATGAGATCCAAAGAGCTGTCACTATCAGTGAAGCAAGCCATCATTAGGCTCAAAAAACAAAACAAACCCATCATAGAGATAGCAAAAACATTAGGTGTGGCCAAATCAACTGTTTGGAACATCCTTAAAAAGAAAGAACGCACCGGTGAGCTCAGCAACACCAAAAGACCCGGAAGACCACGGAAAACAACTGTGGTGGATGACCGAAGAATTATTTCCCTGGTGAAGAAAACACCCTTCACAACAGTTGGCCAGATCAAGAACACTCTCCAGGAGGTAGGAGTATGTGTGTCTAAGTCAACAATCAAGAGAAGACTTCACCAGAGTAAATACAGAGGGTTCACCACAAGATGTAAACCATTGGTGAGCCTCAAAAACAGGAAGGCCAGATTAGAGTTTGCCAAACAACATCTAAAAAAGCCTTCACAGTTCTGGAACAACATCCTATGGACAGATGAGGCTAAGATCAACTTGTACCAGAGTGATGGGAAGAGAAGAGTATGGAGACGCAAAGGAACTGCTCATGATCCAAAGCATACCACCTCATCAGTGAAGCATGGTGGTGGTAGTGTCATGGCCTGGGCATGTATGGCTGCCAATGGAACTGGTTCTCTTGTATTTATTGATGATATGACTACTGACAAAAGCAGCAGGATGAATTCTGAAGTGTTTTGGGCAATATTATCTGCTCATATTCAGCCAAATGCTTCAGAACTCATTGGACGGCGCTTCACAGTGCAGATGGACAATGGCCCGAAGCATACTGCAAAAGCAACCAAAGAGTTTTTTAAGGGAAAGAAGTGGAATGTTATGCAATGGCCAAGTCAATCACCTGACCTGAATCCGATTGAGCATGCATTTCACTTGCTGAAGACAAAACTGAAGGGAAAATGCCCAAGAACAAGCAGGAAGTGAAGACAGTTGCAATAGAGGTTTGGCAGAGCATCACCAGGGATGAAACCCAGCGTCTGGTGATGTCTATGCGTTCCAGACTTCAGGCTGTAATTGGCTGCAAAGGATTTGCAACCAAGTATTAAAAAGTGAAAGTTTGTTTTATGACTGTTAATCTGTCCCATTACTTTTGGTCCCTTAAAAAGTGGGAGGCACATATACAAACTGTTGTAATTCCTACACCGTTTACCTGATTTGGATGTAAATACCCTCAAATTAAAGCTGAAAGTCTGCAGTTAAAGCACATCTTGTTCGTTTCATTTCAAATCCATTGTGGTGGTGTATAGAGCCAAAAAGATTAGAATTGTGTCAATGTCCCAATATTTATGGACCTGACTGTATATCCCCTCTCTTCCCCATTCTCTCCCCTTTTTTATCTATATCCCCTCTCTTCCCCATTCTCTCCCCTTTTTTATCTATATCCCCTCTCTCCCCTTTTTATTTATCCCTTCTCTCTTCTCCTTTTCTCTGCTTTTTATTTATCCCCTCTCTCTTCCCCATTCTCTCCCCTTTTTTATCTATATCCCCTCTCTCCCCTTTTTATTTATCCCTTCTCTCTTCTCCTTTTCTCTGCTTTTTATTTATCCCTTCTCTCTTCTCCTTTTCTCTGCTTTTTATTTATCCCCTCTCTCTTCCCCATTCTCTCCCCTTTTTTGTTTATATCTTCTCTCTTCCCCCCATTCTCTCCCCTTTTTTGTCTATATCCTCTCTTCCCCATTCTCTCCCCTTTTTTCTATATCCTCTCTTCCCCTTCTCTCCCCTTTTTCTCTATATCCCCTCTCTCTTCCCCATTCTTTCCCCTTTTTATCTATATCCTCTCTTCCCCCCCATTCTCTCCCCTTTTTATCTATATCCTCTCTTCTCCATTCTCTCCCCTTTTTCTCTATATCCTCTCTTCCCCTTCTCTCCCCTTTTTATTTATCCTCTCTCTTCCCCATTCTTTCCCCTTTTTTATCTATATCCTCTCTTCCCAATTCTCTCCCCTTTTTCTCTATATCCTCTCTTCCCCATTCTCTCCCCTTTTTGTCTATATCCTCTCTCTTCCCCTTCTTTCCCCCTTTTTTATCTATATCCTCTCTCTTCCCCCTTCTTTCCCCCTTTTTTATCTATATCCTCTCCCTTCCCCATTCTCCCCCCTTTTTTCTCTCCCCCTATCTCTCCCCTTTTCTCTCTCCCCCTATCTCTCCGCTTGCTCTCCTAGTCTGGGTGAGCTAGGTCTTCTTTATACTTTCTTTGTATGCGCTCACGGTGAAGCCCCTCGGTATACAGCAGGGTCATAGAAGTGTCTCATTATGTTTATACCACACAAAACAGCACTTTATTTGAGGAAAAATGCAATGTCTAAGTCCATTATCGAAATGGCTCCATTTATGTTGTTCCCCGCCTACATCCCTTCTACCTTTTTACAATGTTGAGTAGTACTTATGTTTGAGTTAATTTGAGGCTTTTAAGCTAATTTGTCTGTAATTTTTAGTTTAGATTTGGCTATTCTTATTGGTTCTGAATTGTAATTGGTAATTTTGAGCCATCTCAAGAGTGAATATATAAAGGAAAAGGATCAATGGAGGAGAGCAGCTCAACAGTGTAACGAAGTCACAAAAATATTTATTTATATGCATCTATATAGTATCGCAGCTGCCTCGCAAGCAGTGAGGGAAAAACAGATGCATTGTTGTAGCTGCCTCTGATTGGCCACAACTAATCATGAAGTTTATGATAATTTAGTTGGATTTTCAGGGGAGTTCTTTCTCAAAGTCGAAACTGAAGTGATTTTGCAACCTTTAAGTTTATTATGGGATTTTTTCATGCAATAAATGTTTGCATACACTATTGATGCATTCATAATCCAGGAAACTTCTGTGTACCTCCTAAAAGAGTATTTTATAGGACCACAGCGCCCTTTAAGTAGAGGGGCCTCCTAGGGCCATATTAGGCTTTTTCTGAGGCATCATTCCTAACTAGATTAACACTATTTTTGGAATCCCTTTTGAAACAAATATGTTAATAATAAATTCTTAGTAACTTGAAGGAGATCCAGCTGTATCCTTTGACAAAAATATTTGAGACAATGCAAATAAACGCACAGGGGGACCATATTTAACATAATACATGTGGGTAGCGTTTATTAAGGCACGCGCTACACAAGCGTCTCTTGTTGCCGTGTGAATTGAATTAATGGGTTAGGTCACTCTGACCCGAGGTGGGCCGGCCCCTCCAATGTGCATATAATTAGAAAGTGTGAAGAAGGAATTCATTTTTGGGGGGAGAAGGGGGTTTAAGAAGAAAATAGTCTCAGAGTATCGAAAAGCAAGAAAAAGACCATGGATGTCTTAGGTCCCCAAAGCTTTGGTTATTGGAGAAGGATATGGGCTACATGTATTATTTCTACCTCATTAATATTTTTTTTTTTTTTTTTAAAGTTCCCTCCTATAATATCAGTATTTGCCCTGACCATCCCAGTTCACCCCAGAATTTAACATAATTTCTTCCATCTTCTCCTCCTTCCCTCATTTATAATCTACTGAAGCCATTCATCAACCTCTGGACCTCTTCCTCATCAACCTCTGGCCCTCTTCCTCATCAACCTCTGGCCCTCTTCCTCATTAACCTCTGGCCCTCTTCCTCATTAACCTCTGGCCCTCTTCCTCATTAACCTCTGGCCCTCTTCCTCATCAACCTCTGGCCCTCTTCCTCATCAACCTCTGGCCCTCTTCCTCATCAACCTCTGACCCACTTCCTCATCAACCTCTGGCCCACTTCCTCATCAACCTCTGGCCCACTTCCTCATCAACCTCTGGCCCTCTTCCTCATCAACCTCTGGCCCTCTTCCTCATCAACCTCTGGCCCTCTTCCTCATCAACCTCTGGCCCTCTTCCTCATCAACCTCTGGCCCTCTTCCTCATCAACCTCTGGCCCTCTTCCTCATCAACCCCTGGCCCTCTTCCTCATCAACCACTGACACTCCCCCCTCATCCCTCAGAGCAGTGGTTGCTCACATTCACTGATGCTCACTCTCCCGCTACCCCTTGGCTCCGCCTCCATCCTGCCTTCATCCAGTGACGAGTTCCCCCTCTTTTGCCCACTGCCCAGCTCACCCCACTTAACCACAGGGTGAACCTTGTTCTTCCATCAGCTGGCACTTCTGCCATACACTGGTAATTTCCCACTATCAACTAGCATTATTGTCCCAATCAATTAATGTCCTTCCCCCATTCACTTGCACTCTCTTCTCCCATCGACTTGCTATTTCCTTATCCAATCCTTTCATTCTCCTTTTTTGCCCCTTTTAACTTTTGTTCATTTGTTACTCTTTCTTATCCTCTCCATCCCGTCACCATAACACCCCCATTGTATTCTCCACTTCTGCTCCATCCTGTACTCTTCTCTATTTCACTACATCTTGTTCACCCCCAAATGTTTCTCCCCATCTTCTCCCCCCTGTATTTCCTACCGACTACTGTTCTCTATCTCTTCTAGTTCTGTCCCCTCCTTGTTTCTCTCTACCTTAGCTTTTAGCTCCTGTTCTCTCTCTGTCTCTTGTGCACGCTCTCTCTCTCTCTCTTACCTAACTCCTCTCTCTCTTGTTCACTCCCCACTAGTTTCTTCCCATCTGTTCTGTCTCTGTGTCTCTTGCGCTTGCTCTCTCTCTCCCCCGTTCTCTCTCTCTCCCCCGTTCTCTCTCTCTCCCCCGTTCTCTCTCTCTCCCCCC
>CM050174.1:31818509-31928509 GCA_027410445.1 Discoglossus pictus
TCTCTCTCTCTCTCTCTCTCCCCTTCTCTCTCTCTCTCTCTCTCTCCCCTTCTCTCTCTCTCTCTCTCTCTCTCCCCTTCTCTCTCTCTCTCTCTCTCTCTCCCCTTCTCTCTCTCTCTCTCTCTCCCCTTCTCTCTCTCTCTCTCTCTCTCCCCTTCTCTCTCTCTCTCTCTCTCCCCCTTCTCTCTCTCTCTCTCTCTCCCTCCCTATTCATCTTTGCTCACCTGGCTCTTTTTCTCTTGTGACTCTTTCTTAAAGTTACCTTTTGACACTTTATTTTACCTCTTGATCAATTCTCTCTCTTGTTCTTGTTACCCCTTGCTCCCGTCTTATTATTAATCTTCTCCTTCCTGTCTCTGTCTTTTATCTTTACATATTTCTGTCAGTCTCTCAAATCTTCAAAAATATCTATGGTCTTTGTTTCACAACTGATTAATTCCAAACTTGTACACTGTGTTCCCTCAATATGCTAATTTGTTATACAGTGTGATTAATAGTGGGGAGGGGACCTTAGTTCATTAATCGGTATTACAGAAAAATGTCAGTTTACCATTAAGCAGCATTATATATATATATATATATATATATATATATATATATATATATATATATATATATATATATATATATATATATATAACAAAGTGAGAGGTGCTCAATCAGAGAACATACTAACCTTAATAGGTTAGTTCTATGGCCAAGATAACCCACTCTGAGAGCAACCTCTTTTAGCCACTTGTGCCCTTCACAGGGAGAAATATCCTGTAGTATATCAGTCTGGTCCCACTCACTAGAGTGGTCTAGCCCCGAAATACCAGGCAATTCTACCCTGAACAGGAGAAACTGCAAACCCCAGACATACGTTTGGGCCTCGTCAGTGAGATGTAGCTGAACTCCCTAAGGCACAGCGAGCAAGGAGTCAATAGGGTTTAGGTCTGGTGACATGCTTGGCCAGTCCGTCGCCTTTACCGGGAATCGATAGACGGACCGTCTCTCCCACTTCAACTGGAGGAAATTGGTCCCGTGTCCGCTTCAACATTTTACAGTACATTCCTACTGCTCAAAACCTCTCTGGCTTCTTTGACAGCGCGTATTCGATCCGCGTACTGATAAATGGTGGTAAGAAAGGTTATGTTTTTTGTTTTTTTTTCCTTCTGAAACTCTCAACGGCTCTCTCTGACAGTCGCCCAGTCAAATAAGAATAAAAGATTATACACATTGAGAATATAAGAGGTTATACACATTGCCCGGGCATTGTACATAGAATGCGTTATACACATTGCCCGTAAAATAAATATATATAATTATTATCGTTTATTTGTAACGCACAAACATAATCCGTAGCGCCATACAGTAGTTGTGATCAAGGCAAAACAATATTGATACATTACAAAAAATGGAGGGCCCAGTCTTTGAGCTTAGAATCCAGTGTCCATAGTGCTTTGCCCAAAGCACCGTGCAAGACTGAAAACAGTGGTACCTTGGAACTTGTCCATAATCCGTTCAAAAAAGTTTGAGTTCCAATCCAATTCCAATTTCCCATAGGGATCAATGTAAATTTAAATTATCTGGTATATTGAACTGATGGTCTTGTTTTTTATACAAAACCTTAAAACTAAAAAGACATAAATAAAAAAAGTTATAATTACATCAAATAACAAATAATTGAACTTCACTTTAACTGTACTGAGAGAAATTGAAGGCCCAATGAGATGTTGGTGATGTAGAGGAGGAGAGAGGTCATTGCTTGGACTATTGGTTCTTATAGGCACAAGCTACACTTTGATTCTTATAGGCACAGGCTGCTCTTGGGCTTAGGTTACATATGTGTGTGTGTAATATATAGATTTAAACCAGGAGGATTTTCTAGAAGCCACAGCAAAGAGAATAAAGGAAATTGACAAACTTTTGGCTAAATTGCCAGTGCTCTCAACCGGGCTAATGGAACGGAAACATCCTCCTGGGAAAGTAGCAGATCGAATTGGCTCAGAAAAGAAAATGGAGCCACACTGGCCAGAATAATTGTACAAAATAATTGCATATAAAAGTTTAAAACTGTGAAGTTGTTTATTTATTTGCAATCTAAAAATATTTAGGTCTTTATAAAGTTTAGTTATTCAAAATCATATAGAAACAGAAATTGATCACAGCAACACTTTAAAGGAGGAATCTGCTAAATTTTCAGACACAGAAAGTATCACCAACACACTTATCTTCATTGGCAGGAGTTATGTTAAGATTGCCCCTTGGCATTTGCTGTGGGAGATGCCTATGAATGATTATTTATTCTCTTACCAGATTTCATTGTTTTTAAACTCCTTTTCTGTCTCTGAGAGAAGGAATGACCTCATCAGGTTGGAGACAACAACTCAGCTAGACGTTGATGCTCTAATATTTAAAAATGAATTTAGTACTGCATATTGCTGTTAGAAATCATTAAATATGAATGTCATTAATGATAAATACATAATTTTTAATTTCTAGCACTTATTGCTATGGCATTATCGTGACCCTTTCATTTTGGATGAGCCAGGCAAGTTGTTCCAAGATTGAGTGGGGGCCTGGGGGAATAATATATAGGAAGTCAGAGGGGTGGAATAGAAACAGTTTGAGGCAGACAGATCAGAGCTAAAATCTTATATATTGGAATACAATAATAAAAAAATGTAAAAGTATTACATACATGTTTAAAGAATTCCCCCATGTACAGGTTTTTGGTTTTCAGAATAAAATTCCATATCGGTGTTGAGTGTTTTTTTTGGGGGGATTGCTCAAATTTTTCAATAGCAACATTTTCCTCTCCTGGGCAGAATGAAAGAGAACACAAAATCAATCAATTTAGTCATCATGAAACAAAATCATATAACATTCAGATGGTAAAATGTGTGAGTTGTTCATACCATAAATACCACGGGTAATGTTCAATCGACAACAAATCTACTGAGACCTAGAAAAAAACCTAGTGGAGGGTATAACAGAAAATATACTTTATGAGAATGCGGAAAATGATATTGGAGTACAACCGGAAATAGAAAATGATCTTATTCCCGAGCTGGAATGAAGCCCTAGACATCTGTTTTTTTGGTGTCCCTGGCTTTAGATGTTGAGGAGCACAAGCTCCCATAGATTTACGTCAAGTACAACTAACCACCTGGGGCTGGGCTTGTCTTCCAGCATTCCAACGATGTTGGCCGGCCTCTTCCAACTACACTCCATGGCCTTGCTGCTCTATCAGTTCCCCATTCTCTTTCTGCCAACTCTTTCCTCTTCCTATAAACTATCAGGTTATGGCCACCAGACAACATGTGTCGGTCTCCTGTTCCACCTATTGCTCTCCTCTATTCTTTTTCTCCCAATTTCTTGCCTTCTTCTACACATCCCATTATTACCAGTTGCTAAACTTCCATATGTGGTACTTCTATTCCACAAGTCCTCTGTGTTGATTTTCTGCTTCACCTTCTTGCGTTGGGCTTGTCTTCCACCAGCCCCCTTTGTTGGTCTTCTCATTCACCTTTTTATGTTGGGCTTGTCTTCCACCAGCCCCCTTTGTTGGTCTTCTCATTCACCTTTTTATGTTGGGCTTGTCTTCCACCAGCCCCCTTTGTTGGTCTTCTCATTCACCTTTTTGTGTTGGGCTTGTCTTCCACCAGCCCCCTTTGTTGGTCTTCTCATTCACCTTTTTGTGTTGGGCTTGTCTACCACCAGCCCCTTTTGTTGGTCTTCTCATTCACCTTTTTGTGTTGGGCATCTCTTCCACCAGGGTAGCACGACTTTTGGGCAAAGGAGCCCTGCGCGACGTCATGCACGTGACGAAATTGCCTGACAAATGCGCGCACCCACACATGCATTCACCCTCTATCCAGCTCTGTCACTCTCTAACTTCCCCCTGTACCAGGTATTTCTCCCACTGTGCCCACCCTCTAATCCCAGGTCTCTTTCCTCCTGTGCCCACCCTTTAACCCCAGGTCTCTCTCCCCCTGTGCCCACCCTCAAACCCCAGGTCTCTCTCTTTAAGGTCTCCATCCTCCAAGTACTCACCGGCTGCCGCGCTGGTGTCTACTTGGAGGAGAGAGACCTTAGAGAGAGACCTGGGGTTAAAGGGTGGGCACAAGGGGAGAGAGACCTGGTACAGGGGGAAAGTTAGAGGGTTACAGAGATGGATAGAGGTTGAATGGGTGCGCTCTTTTGTGGGCGTGCACATGACGTCTGGCAGGGCTTCTTTGCCCAAAAGTTGGTGTGCCCTTCCACCAGCTGCCTGCGTTGGTTGTCTAATCTACTAACTTACATTTTTTTAATTCCTCTATCATCCCCTCCTTTTCCACAAATGCTGTTCGTGTTAATCTATTCTTCTAACAAGATATTAGGTTATGGGCTTCTTTTCCATCAAACCGTATGTGATTGTCTCCTGTTCCACCAATTTTCGGTGGTTAGTTTTTGCTTTAATCTCAGAGAAACCTCTTTGCCATGGCATCTTTCCACCACCAACTGACTTTTTCCATCAGCCTCCAATACTATCTCACCACTCTTCGTACCCTGATATTGGATCACTTCTCTAATATTGACTTTATACCTAAACAACTCTGGTGATGGACTCTTCTTACACACCCGTACCATTTGTCACCTTCCCAATAAAACCTAAATGTTACACCGTCCTCCATCACCATCCACAAGTCTATGCTTCCTTCTCTACGAAATCCATTGACCACTCCCCATCGTTTACCTCGTGCTCCACCAATCTTTGATGGAAGCGAGTGTGCAACAAAAGGACAGCTACGTTCAAAGTTTCAAGCTCCTTGGTAACAACAAAAAAAGAAAATATCTTATGTAGCCTTACAAATGTTGTCGAGAGCTGCCATAATAATGTAATAGGAACAAAAAATACCCATCAAACCAGAGAGCCTTAGAGATGGTTATGGATAGACAGAAATACAGAAGAACATCAGGGCTACTTTTTATTTTTACAATGGTGAGATTAGACTAAATAGTATTATTTTGTATCATTTCAGTACTCCATATGTAAAATAATCTATAAACGGAAGAGCTTGATTGGGTCTGTGGTCTCCTAGGAATGGAGACGCTAAGCAGTAACGCGCAACTTGCCCAGTGCGAGCATGTGTATAGTGTATAAATATGTGTGTTTATATTTATTACTTTATTTTGCATAGAGAAAAAACTTCATAAAGTACAGACTACTATTTTAAAGCCTTTTTGTGTATATGCTCTTTTTCCCTACTACTTCATCTGGGTCTGATAACCCTTGAGGCGTAGAAGGAAGGTAAAGGATCCTTAGAGGTCCCCACAAGTAATATACATAGTAGGCTATAGTTGGGACCAGTTAATTGCATGATAAATGTTGGTCTGGCCATAGAAGCACTCGGCAACAAGGACAGAAGGATCCAGGGCCATATTGTGGACCAGTCTACACTTGACATCTATACCTCATGTGATGAGGGACTTAGATGTGTTTTTTATTTATATATTTGAATCATTTTCTTGTATCCCATTGATTTGCACTATAGTGGATGGTGCGCTTCTTCTCTCCTCCCTCACTTTTTTGGTACATATTTCGCGCACAGCATGAAGAAGCTGCGCTCCATTGTTTGCATTGAGGCGGCCAAAAGATTGTTTGGACACAATAAGTCGCTAAACAGATATTTCAGACGGCAAATGAGGGAACACTGACAACATATGGAACCATAGTATACATGGTCGCACTCCCCTGATTACTTAGTGTACATGGGACTGATACTCTATTGATCCTTGGAATATTTAGTGGGGTTATAAAACCAATTGCAATGGGATTATTACTCTTAAAGAATATATATTATTCTTTAAGGGTTATAAAACCAACATGGTTGTGGCTGTATTATTGTATTTCTGTTTTTATCTATCTTAGCATTCATGGAGGCACCAAAACCCTTTATTAGCATCTTCCTACTTGTGGTGTTGAGTAGACTTGTTTTTTAATATCAAGTACTTTATCAATTGAATGCTATTATAAAATGTTATTGTCCTACAGTAAACTAACATTGAAGTTTGGCTGTCTGTAAACCTTCCTGATCCACCCATAGATATTCATATGTTTTGTTAATGTGAGATCGATGCCATGCATTAGTAATATGCTCTTGAGACATTGGTTCCATTGTCTTCAGCACAGTTGCCTGCCCATTTAGCATGCCCAGTCTTGTTTTGTACAGATGGCTGCACTACAGACCATGTACCCAATACCTCGGGAGCTTATCAGTAATAAACAGCATTAACCTCTCAACGAAAGATACAAATTTGACTGATGGCTCAAAATGGCAATGTCAATTTTTTTGAAAATATTTTTTATTTCCTATCATTTCAAATTGTAACAAATTTGGAACCACCACCATGTTCCTTGAAGATTTGGGAATAATGAAAAAAATATATTTCTGAGAAATTTGTCATCAGATTTAGGAAATTTTTGCCACTGGGTTGGGAAAAGTTGGCATCGCAAATTGGGTGAAGTTGCGTTGTTTGTACCTGCTCTAATTCAAGATGCACAATGGCTGCCATTTTGGCTCATTAACATGACATAGATGTGATAGCACAACTTTAGCGCGTCTGACTTGTGCGCCGACGCCCATTCAAAAGCGTGCCCATCAATAGCGTGTCCCAACATCTGCGCGCAGGACCCCTGTGGGTGACACTGGAGGAGACCTGAGGGCACAGAGTCCCTCTCTATAAGGCCAGCACACCTTTATAATACCAGGCTCCATTTATCACAGCAGTCCTTCAGTATAACAGTAGCCCCCTTCATCTGTATATTACCCCTCTGTATAAAACCAGATCCTCATCCGTATATCATTATCAACCTCTGTATTACAGTAACCCCCTCTGTATAACACTGGTCCCCAGTATCCCCACCCATCATCTCATCCCACCTCTGTCCCATCATATGTATGACATTAACCCCCTGTATAACACCACCCCACCTCAGTATACCTTCTCTGTATAGCACCACCCCTCCTCAGTATACCTTCTCTGTATAGCACCACCCCACCTCAGTATACCCTCTCTGTATAGCACCACCCCACCTCAATATACCCTCTATGTATAACACCACCCCCACCTCAGTATAGCACCATTCCCCTCTATATAACACTCAGTCCCTCACCTGTATGACAATACCCTCTCTGTATAACTCTACCAGCCCCTGTATACCAATATCCCTTCACCTGTATGATAGCACCCTCTCTGTATAACACCATTCTCCCTCTATATACCCCTAGTCCCTGTACTATCTTCTCACTGGAAAATCATTAGTACTCTGAATAAACGTTCTGTACTATATTGTTTTAATTGGCTGGTAATGTATTTTTCTCCCAACTTAATGGGCCTTTATAGCGCTTATAAAGTAGGGTTTCATTGGTTTATTTGGTTACTAATTGGCAGTAAAATCAGTTGATTGAATACAAAACCAATTTAGCTTTTTAATCTTAGTTTACTTTTTAGACTTGAGCAGACCGGGGGCTCTCCGCCCCATATCATGTATCCAGGGGGAGTGGCTTGGGAGGAGACCTTATCTGTTGCCATGTAGAAATGTGGAATCATTTTAGTGTCAGAGTTTTCGATAGGAGTAATGGAAATCTACTCCGTGTACCAGTCCCTACTTGAAGAGGCCGGGAAAGAGCATGGAATTTCAAGTTCAATTTTTGTTAATCTGAATTTTATGTGATGGATCAGAACACAATAGTCTAAGTTGGTGACGTGAAATGAGAAAAATATATACATAAAGCTATTTTTTAGAAATAGAAAACAGAAAATTGGCATGTGCGTATGTATTCACCCCCTTTGTTATGAAGCCCATAAAAAGCTCTGGTGCAACCAATTACCTTCAGAAGTCACATAATTAGTGAAATGATGTGTGCAATCTAAGTGTCACATGATCTGTCATTACATATACACACCTTATTTGAAAGGCCCCAGAGGCTGCAACACATAAACAAGAGGCACCACTAACCAAACACTGCCATGAAGACCAAGGAACTCTCCAAACAAGTAAGAGACAATGTTGTTGAGAAGTACAAGTCAGGGTTAGGTTATAAAAAAAAATATCCAAATCTTTGATGATCCCCAGGAGCACCATCAAATCTATCATAACCAAATGGAAAGAACGTGGCACAACAGCAAACCTGCCAAGAGACGGCCGCCCACCAAAACTCACGGACCGGGCAAGGAGGGCATTAATCAGAGAGGCAGCACAGAGACCTAAGGTAACCCTGGAGGAGCTGCAGAGATCCACAGCAGAGACTGGAGTATCTGTACATAGGACGACAATAAGACGTACGCTCCATAGAGTTGGGCTTTATGGCAGAGTGGCCAGAAGAAAGCCATTACTTTCAGCAAAAAACAAAATGGCACGTTTTGAGTTTCCAAAAAGGCATGTGGGAGACTCCCAAAATGTATGGAGGAAGGTGCTCTGGTCTGATGAGACTAAAATGGAACTTTTCGGCCATCAAAGAAAATGTGACTGGTGCAAACCCAACATCACCCAAAGAGCACCATCCCCACAGTGAAACATGGTGGTGGCAGCATCATGCTGTGGGGATGTTTTTAAGCAGCCGGACTGGGAAACTGGTCAGAGTTGAGGGAAAGATGGATGGTGCTAAATACAGGGATATTCTTGGGCAAAACCTGCACCACTCTGTGAGTGATTTGAGGCTAGGACGGAGGTTCACCTTCCAGCAGGACAATGACCCCAAACACACGGCTAAAGCAACACTTGGGTGGTATAAGGGGAAACATGTAAATGTGTTGGAATGGCCGAGTCACAGCCCAGACCTCAATCCAATAGAAAATCTGTGGTCAGACTTAAAGATTGCTGTCCACAAGCGCAAACCATCCAACTTGAAGGAGCTGCACAATAAAAAAAAAATAAAAAAAAATCATCTTCAAAGTTGTGGGCATGTTTTGTAAATTAAATGATGCAAATCCTCAAACAATCCGTGTTAATTCCAGGCTGTGAGGCAACAAAACATGAAAAATGCCAAGGGGATGAATACTTTTGCAAGGCACTGTGTATGTATGTGTGTGTGTGTGTGTGTGTATATATATATATATATACATATATATATATATATATATATATATATATATATATATATATTGTGTGTAAAACAATGGTTACAGATACAGAATAACAGCATCTGTCAGCAATAAGCTCACAATTTTATATTGCCAATATTATTTATTCATTTCACTCCGTGTCTGTGATTATTGTGTAGATCTAATTGCTTTCCCAACACGCTGCCCTTTCTCATCCCTCCCATGTCCTAATTAAATCTCCCCTCTTAGCCCCCTTCCCATCCGGCCGTGTCTTGGTAATAGCCTTTAGCCCCCGGCTATATCTCCGCTCATGAGAATTTAATCCCTAAATCCATAGATTAATTTAAGGTTTATCAGGCAGACGCCGGCCCTCCTTTCTCGCGTATCAGTGTTTATCCCCGCGGCTGCTGAGTAAAGCGCTTGAGTCAGATGTCACGGCCTGAAATGTTTTTGGCACCGCGCCGTGTCAGGGTATCTGCTTCCTTATTTACCAACACAAGGTTACAGGGCCGCCGTTGTGCAAAAACTGCTCTCGTGCGTTTAAAAGATCATGTTATGAACATTACACAAAAGTACTTTTTAGGAAAAAGAAATGGTCTATAATGTATGTTAGAGGTGGGCAAGTTCGGTCCTAGAGGGCTACACACAGGCTTGGATTTGAGGATATCCCAGCTGAGTACAGGCAATACTATTGTGTCTTCAGTCATCCTAACTGACTCCTCTTCATCCTGATTGACTCACCATCCAGGCCTGTATGTAGCCCTCCAGGCACAAACTTGCCCACCCCTGGTGTAGATAAATTACATTAACGTGATATATATGGTCTCGTGCCCCTTCCATCCTAAATTCCCCCTGGCCCCCCTCAGTCCTCCTGTTTCTAAACCGCAAGTGGCCGTCAGAGCTGCCATTGAGGAGGGACGGGGGGCTGAGTAGGGCCAGGGGCACTGAGAGGAAACTGAGGAGCGACAGGGGGACTGAGGAAGGACCGGTGGGGACGGAGGAGGAATGGGGCCACTGAGGGGGGACTGAGGAGGGATAGGGGACTGAGAGAGGACCAGTGGGGACTGAGGAGGGCCAGGGGCACTGAGGGGGAACTGAGGAGGATAAGGGGCACTGAGGGAGGACCGGTGGGGACTGAGGAGGGATGGGGGACGGAGAGAGGACCGGTGGGGACTGAGGAGGGCCAGGGGTACTGAGAGGAAACTGAGGAGCGACAGGGGGACTGAGGAAGGACCGGTGGGGACGGAGGAGGAATGGGGCCACTGAGGGGGGACTGAGGAGGGATAGGGGACTGAGAGAGGACCGGTGGGGACTGAGGAGGGCCAGGGGTACTGAGGGGAGACTGAGGAAGAACAGGGGGGCTGAGGGGGAAGTGAGGAGGGTCAGGGGCACTGAGGAGTGACAGGGGGACTGAGGAAGGACCAGTGGGGACGGAGGAGGGCCAGGGGCACTGAGGGGGGACTGAGGAAGAACAGGGGGGCTGAGGGGGAAGTGAGGAGGGTCAGGGGCACTGAGGGGAGACTGAGGAAGAACAGGGGGGCTGAGGGGGAAGTGAGGAGGGTCAGGGGCACTGAGGAGTGACAGGGGGACTGAGGAAGGACCAGTGGGGACGGAGGAGGGCCAGGGGCACTGAGGGGGGACTGAGGAAGAACAGGGGCACTGAGGGGGAACAGAGGAGGATAAGGGGCACTGAGGGAGGACCGGTGGGGACTGAGGAGGGATGGGGGACGGAGGAAGGACCGGTGGGGACTGAGGAGGGCCAGGGGCACTGAGGTGGGGACTGAGGAGGGCCAGGGGCACTGAGGGGGGGGACTGAGGAGGGCCAGGGGCACTGAGGGGGGGACTGAGGAGGGCCAGGGGCACTGAGGGGGGGACTGAGGAGGGCCAGGGGCACTGAGGGGGGGACTGAGGAGGGCCAGGGGCACTGAGGGGGGGACTGAGGAGGGCCAGGGGCACTGAGGTGGGGACTGAGGAGGGCCAGGGGCACGGAGGTGGGGACTGGGGAGGGCCAGGGGCACTGAGGGGGGACTGAGAAGGGCCAGGGGCACTGAGGGGGGGACTGAGAAGGGCCAGGGGCACTGAGGGGGGGGACTGAGAAGGGTCAGGGGCACTGAGGGGGGGACTGAGGAGGGTCAGGCAGGATAAAGAGGTTCAAGTGGGCCGAGAAGCAACAGGGGGACTCAGAAGGGCCAGGCAGGATAAGGAGGGTCAGATGGACTGAGGAGGGCCGGGGGAGAGGACTGACTTCTTTATTATTGTAGCACTATACTATTATACAGTACACGGTTATGAACCTTCTTGTTCTTCTTCGTCCATATAGAGCGTCTGCCCCGTGTACAAGCACTCCTGATTACATGGCCTCTGCACTGACAGATGGGAGGAAAGACGGATTTCCTTAAAACCTGCTCTGAAAGTGAACACAGATTAGAAACCGCCATGCCTGAAATGTAACACAGGACCCCCGGGGGGCACCAGGGGGGCTCAGACAGGGCAAATTAAACAAGGATAAAAACAGGATAAAGATTTGCATTAGTTCAGTAGGGGCGACATCTGTACATAGGGGCGAGTGTTGTTCTTTAATTAAAATGTCCATTTTGTTTATTATCTCTACAACATACAGGGACCTGGAGTCACTAGCGATATCACTAGCTCTGTGTTTCTGCCTAAAATCATACAATTTGTACCTTTTTGGATCTGCTCTAGTAGCTCGTACAGCTCATGAATACACAGACCATGAAATGCAGTGTTTCAAATTGGCCTGTGAGTGACTTCTCTCAGCAGCATGTTGCAGAATGTTGCCACTGGTTGGTTACTATGAGACTCTGTACTTAGAAGTGCACTGTCTTCATGAACTGCAGAGGGGAGAAATCAATTAGGAACAACTTGTATGATTTTAGGCAGCATTTTTAAGTACTTTTTTAAATAAATAATGTACATAAAAGTAAATAGATACACAGGGATATTATATTTTGTTCTGACTAGTGCTCATACAACAGGTTTTAATGAATAGCCGTAAAGTCATTTTTTCACTAAATAAATCAGCGTAACTTTTAACTACAGTGATTGAGACAGTAACAAAACTGCTTCTCTCCACCCCATTAGATGACCAAGATGCTAATTATTTCCTGACTGGTAAAAGTTTGCCTGCAATAGCCAGAGCAGAGAAAGAAGCTGATAATGACGGATCAGGACAGCCTCCTGGGCAGATCCTCTCCATCAAGCACCGTTCTGCTAAAGACTACAAATTCAATTTCACAATCCACTATAATAGTTAGTTTGTAATGCCTGCGAGATGCTACTACCCCTAAAGATAGGAAAATTGCTCAACTGCGCAAAAATGGATGGAAAATTGTGCATGCGTGGCTTTGTCAAACATCTGCGCATGCGCCACAAAGTCGCACAGTTGTGCCGTTTTCGCAGGAGAGAGGGATGGAGATTAAGGGGGAGGGAGGCAGACGGGCAGGGAGGCAAAGGGAAGCAAGCAGGGAGGGAGAGGAAGAAAGGAGAGCACACATAGCGCAGAGAGAGGGCACAAAGAGAGACAGAGCAGAGAGGGTGGCTCACAGAGAGAGATGGAACAGACAAATGACCATAACATATGATACTGAAATTTTATGACGAGCAAGTTACTCGTTACGTTATAATAACTACGTTGTACACCGCAAGCAGAGATTGCTCTAGCAGGTTCTTCTTAGGATAGCCCCTTGGGTAGACATTCTCACACCTAATAGGGGTGGAGATCAGCAGTTCTGCTAGTACACCAAGTGTAAGTTGTTTTTTACTCCTAATCCGTTATTAAATAGACAAATGAACACTATCGGGGGCATTTACATAAACACTTCATTTCCATATTTACAATATACTTTTTGAACACCTGTTCTTGATAATGGGGTAAATTAATTTTTTGTAAATTAAAAAAACTAAAGTCTTTTTTTTAATTAAATTTGTTAGTGGGTTCCACCATGTTGTTGCTGCCTCAGGGAGACCTTGGATACACAGAGGCTTTCAGCTGCTGCAATTGAACCATAGCGACCTTTTATTAGTGCTTTCTCTAGGACTGATGGAAAGCTTTCAATGTTTCCAAAAACCCAATTGCTGTCAAGAAAGTAGGTCAAACAATGCAATGGCTGTGCATGGTGAAAAATAATTTAATATAATAATTAAAGACTTTGTTTCAAAAGTTACCTTTTTTAAAATGCTATCACTACTGCTAAATGATCCCAGTTTTAGCACATACTGGCACCGTCAATATGAACGGTGTAAAAAGAGCATCCTGTTGCAAATAAGGAAAAAGTGTTTTATTTGTATATTTGTAATTACTATGAGTGTAAAAGTTGTTTATAATGTTATTTTTGTACAGACATGCTCACATTTCTAATGTGCTACTGTGGTTATTTATTTAAGTCTTGACTTGGCAAAGCCCGTGCCAGTCTAGTGCCTGGGTGGTAAATGTAGCCTTGGTGGATTAGCTAATAGTGTCATATACATTAGATTGGATTATGATATAATCTCAGGCACTAGCCAACTTCATTAGGGAGACACCTAGAACATTAGTCATTTAATTAGCATTACAGAACAAACATTAAACACTTTCAAGTGTATAAACATGGACTACGCACCTACTGCACCTGAGGCTTCTGGGTAGTGGCATGCAAATTATATATGCTTTGTATTGCATATTCCTTTAAAGGAACCGTGACCATGTAAAACACTGTTTTTAAATGAATATTTGATTAAAGGGATATGGAAGTTTCCCTTTTTTTTAAAATATTAAAATAATCCATCTAAGTGTTTGCCTGGAGATCTGAACAAGTGCTCTGTTTTCACTCACTCAACCCTTCCAAACAATCCCTGCAAAGGTCTGCCCCAACAGTGTCTCTATAGTACTAGATGTACTAACCAATCACATTGCCTCGCAGCAGCATTTCAAAAAAATGCTGTTGAGAAAAAGTCTGTGATTGGCTAGTGGATATCTTACCAATAGAAACATTGTGGGCATGAGCTACTCGGGCGTCCCTTTTCAGGGACTGTTTGGAAAGTTGTCATAAGAGAAATTATGTTTCGATATGAAAACAAACATTTAGGTTGTTTATTTTAATATTAATAACAGGAAAACTTCCACATCCCTTTAAATATACCTTGACTATACTTCATTTGGAATGTGTTTCTGTGACTCATTATTTCCCCTTCTGGATCGTTACCTTGTCATGGTGAGGGGGCTTGTGTACTTCAGTGAAGCTGTGAGCTGTACCATGTGGGGTCACTGAAGATGGGCAGGTCATAGCAGAGGGGTCAGACAAATCGTGGTCCACTGGAAAAGGAACTGGCAACCACTCTAGTATCATTACCCCCCCCCCCCCCCCCCCTGCGTGCTGCAATCCATGGGGTCGCAGAGAGTCGGACATGACTGAGCAACTGAACTACTCATTTGGCTATTACCCAAAGCATCTCCATTTCTGTTCATGATTTGCTCAGATTTATTTCATACTAGAATATTGCCCGTCAAAAAATGACGGCAATAAAATTGTAAGTGAGCTAATGCTGTTTGGTGAATAATAATAAAATAAATAATACATTAATAAAGTAATATACTTTACCTCTTTTGAAGTAATATATGCAGAAAGCATGGTGTTGAAGAGCTGACAATCTGTTTTGATGTTGCCGCAGCATCCAATGTGTGTTTTGAGTGTTGTGGAGCTGAGGTGTAAGTGTCAGCAATGTGTGCAGTGTGTAGTGTAAATAGGCTGCATGTGCGAGGGGAAGCCGTTGGTGTAGCTGTGTACTTCTGCATTGTGTAAGTGAGTGATGTAAAATGGCGGTGAATGTGAATGTGGTACGCGGGTGTGGATGATTTTGCGTCCTTGTTCTTGTACGGCTTTTTGGAAAAATCTGTATGTGTTTCGTGGTGTTTTGCGTGTTTAGGGTCCTGTAGCCTCGTTTTCGTTTTGTTCGGCGGCCATTTTTTCTCTCGCTTAGGGGATTTTCGGGTGTCTAAATTCTTTAATTTCTACTTAAATTGACTTGTAACTTCACTTTTAGAGGTGCTGGGTGCCCCCCTTGCTGTGGGTAAGCTTTTTATGTGTTTTCATGTGCGCGTGTTTCGCCTGCTAATGTCGTATTTTTGCGAGGTCGTAATATTTTTTTTTGTAAGCGGCGCAGCCGTTTTTTGCAGATGCTAAGTCCGTAAATGTCGCGGTGGGAGCCTCCACCTCCGCAAATGTATTTGCGGGCTAAAAGTCTGCAGTTGCTGGCAAGGAGCGCCAAAGGCGCTCCTTGCCAGCTACGGCAGCCCTTGCTTCACGAGGGCTGCAGCGTTGGCAACAACTTTTGTCAACCCGCACTGTTGACAACTATATATGTGATGACTAAGGGACTAAATGTATAGGTACACAATAGCTGGCATTATGGTGCCATTGGGGACAGGGATTTGATGCTCTAGTTGTCATTTTATCCCCTGGTGAGGCTGTATTCAGCCAAGATATTGTGGTTCTTGGGATGGTTGAACTTTCCTTGGGAGCCATTTCTTTGCTCCAGTGGTTTCCTCTATACTTGAGGCCACAAAGAGAGTCTTGACGGTAACCCCATTGTATGATTTTGAGGAATCCCAACCCTCCTCTATAAGTTAAATGGTCAATAAAGTATGACAAAATAAATAATATATCAGGATTATTTGAACAAAAACAAGTATATGTTAAAAACATTTGAGTTTGACAAAGGGCATGATTAAGCTAGTTGTTAAATAAAAATGCCTCTACTGATCTCTGGAGGCATCCATGATACTTTGGTGGAGGTTGTGTGGGAGAGGGGGGCATTAATATTTCTTAAGAGCAATTTTGCATTTCCACTTGAGGGTACGGTACATGTAACAGTTTGTTTTACACAACGCTAAGGGTTCTGGACCAGTGTGTGTGGAGGAATAAATTAACGGACAGTGGAGAGTGTATGGGGTAGAAAGCTGTGTTTGTGTCCTTTATACCGCCAAACCACCATGTTTTATCTCTCTGAGGTACAAGTATCAGTTTTCAGGGAAGAGACCTCTGACCACACTAGGCTTGGTTGCCCACTTATTACATACTTATTTGTGTGGCTTTTCTCGCTCAAAGTAATATATTTACCACCTTGCATAATGAAGTTGTATTGAAATTGTATATTTATGCCTTCTTACAGGTTTGGTGTGGGATTCCCCACAGAAGCCCCCTCTTCATCCTGTAACCAGGACAGCTGGTAAGAGGTAAGTAAACTTCTTCTGGTGCCGGTAAATAGGTTATTTTTTTATGTTTGTCTATTTTTTATACATTTGATCTATATGTGTGTGTGTGTTTTCCCTTCCGTCTTTGCGGCAACCATGCATAGGGAGTTGGCACACACCAGCCTGGCATCCAGCTGCCAGCCTGTGAAAGTAGAGGAAGGTCATAGTTGTATATAAGGATACCACATGGTGATGCTTGGCTAATAGGGATAGTGCAGGAAAGCACTGTAGTATTGGGGTTGGAGGTCTGAGGAAGTTGCAGTAAGGGGCACCTTTAGGACGTGCTGCTAGAGGTGAGGAGCAGGAGGTTGTGGCCGTGTGTGACGAGGAGACAGTTGTGAAGAGGAGGGAGCTGTGTGGGTCTTGCGGTCACTGGGAGGAAATCTCCTTCGATTTACTGTAAGTCTGAGGCGTCTCACATAGACATGGATTTGTGTTTCTTTGCAGTGAGAGTTGTGGTTTACTGACATCAGTCTGAAACCACCTCACCTCTTGTACTTTTATTGTTTGCCAGGCTTTCTCACCAACGTATTGCTCACCACTCTGGCATATTCTTTCAACAGCTCTACGCTCATTTCCCCTCCTGCTCTGCAGTCACTCTATCTCTCTTCTATCCTTGCCGCATGCTGATGGCCCCGGTTTCCCTATCACTTCTTGATCACACCCTCCCTCTCTGTCTGATGGCCCCGCTCTCTTGCCCGCATGCTGTTGGTCCCCGGTTTCCTTCTCACCTCTTGATCACACACACTTTCTGATGTTCCCCCAACCAAACTTGACCCCCTGGTCCCTGGCTCCTATTTTCTATGGCTGCACTATGTTCTCTTCTGCTTGGGCCTTTGTGCATCTGATTACTTGGTTACCCAGACACAAATTCATTTTGCATAGCTTAAATATTGAAATCATTTCATGTAAGCTTTTATTTTTTTATTTTAACAATACCTGACATCTGTTCAGATCCAGATTAGTTTTCTGTAGTTACCCAAATTCTCTCTTATGTTTTTGCTAATATCTTATATATTACATAAAGTGAGTATAAACCGAAATCTAAGGTATTTAAGACAAAATCGATATCTTTTGTTACATGAAAAGTCCTATATCCTCATCACAAAGCGGCTAGTAGATTAATTTATCTTTTCTTGTTTTGGCTCCACCTCTTTGCTAAATTATTACAATCCTTAACCAAGTTGTACGTTATGTACATAATGATGATGCTACCCTCCCTTTCGCACTCCTCCGGCCCTCCCTCCCTCCCTTTCGCACTCCTCCGGCCCTCCCTCCCTCCCTTTCGCACTCCTCCGGCCCTCCCTCCCTCCCTTTCGCACTCCTCCGGCCCTCCCTCCCTCCCTTTCGCACACCTCCGGCCCTCCCTCCCTCCCTTTCGCACTCCTCCGGCCCTCCCTCCCTCCCTTTCGCACTCCTCCGGCCCTCCCTCCCTCCCTTTCGCACTCCTCCGGCCCTCCCTCCCTCCCTTTCGCACTCCTCCGGCCCTCCCTCCTCCCTTTCGCACTCCTCCGGCCCCTCCCTCCCTCCCTTTCGCACTCCTCCGGCCCTCCCTCCCCTCCCTCCCTTTCGCACTCCTCCGGCCCTCCCTCCCTCCCTCCCTTTCGCACTCCTCCGGCCCTCCCTCCCTCCCTCCCTTTCGCACTCCTCCGGCCCTCCCTCCCTCCCTCACTTTCGCACTCCTCCGGCCCTCCCTCCCTCCCTCACTTTTCGCACTCCTCCGGCCCTCCCTCCCTCCCTTTCGCACTCCTCCGGCCCTCCCTCCCTCCCTTTCGCACTCCTCCGGCCCTCCCTCCCTCCCTTTCGCACTTCTCCGGCCCCTCCCTCCCTCCCTTTCGCACTCCTCCGGCCCTCCCTCCCTCCCTTTCGCACTCCTCCGGCCATCCCTCCCTCCCTTTCGCACTCCTCCGGCCCTCCCTCCCTCCCTTTCGCACTCCTCCGGCCCTCCCTCCCTCCCTTTTGCACTCCTCCGGCCCTCCCTCCCTCCCTTTCGCACTCCTCCGGCCCTCCCTCCCTCCCTCCCTTTCGCACTCCTCCGGCCCTCCCTCCCTCCCTCCCTTTCGCACTCCTCCGGCCCTCCCTCCCTCCCTCCCTTTCGCACTCCTCCGGCCCTCCCTCCCTCCCTCCCTTTCGCACTCCTCCGGCCCTCCCTCCCTCCCTCCCTTTCGCACTCCTCCGGCCCTCCCTCCCTCCCTTTCGCACTCCTCCGGCCCTCCCTCCCTCCCTTTCCGCACTCCTCCGGCCCTCCCTCCCTCCCTTTCGCACTCCTCCGGCCCTCCCTCCCTTTCGCACTCCTCCGGCCCTCCCTCCCTCCCTTTCGCACTCCTCCGGCCCTCCCTCCCTCCCTTTCGCACTCCTCCGGCCCTCCCTCCCTCCCTTTCGCACTCCTCCGGCCCTCCCTCCCTCCCTTTCGCACTCCTCCGGCCCTCCCTTCCTTCCTTTCGCACACCTCCGGCCCTCCCTCCCTCCCTCCCTCCCTTTCGCACACCTCCGGCCCTCCCTCCCTCCCTTTCGCACACCTCCGGCCCTCCCTCCCTCCCTTTCGCACACCTCCGGCCCTCCCTCCCTTTCGCACACCTCCGGCCCTCCCTTTCGCACACCTCCGGCCCTCCCTCCCTCCCTTTCGCACACCTCCGGCCCTCCCTCCCTCCCTTTCGCACACCTCCGGCCCTCCCTCCCTCCCTTTCGCACACCTCCGGCCCTCCCTCCCTCCCTTTGCACATCTCCGGCCCTCCCTCCCTGCCTTTCGCACTCCTCCGGCCCTCCCTCCCTCCCTTTCGCACACCTCCGGCCCTCCCTCCCTCCCTTTCGCACACCTCCGGCCCTCCCTCCCTCCCTTTCGCACACCTCCGGCCCTCCCTCCCTCCCTTTCGCACACCTCCGGCCCTCCCTCCCTCCCTTTCGCACACCTCCGGCCCTCCCTCCCTTTCGCACACCTCCGGCCCTCCCTCCCTCCCTTTCGCACACCTCCGGCCCTCCCTCCCTTTCGCACACCTCCGGCCCTCCCTCCCTCCCTTTCGCACACCTCCGGCCCTCCCTCCCTCCCTTACGCTCTCCTCCGGCCCTCCCTCCCTCCCTTACGCTCTCCTCCGGCCCTCCCTCCCTCCCTTACGCTCTCCTCCGGATATCCCTCCCTCCCTTACGCTCTCCTCCGGCCCTCCCTCCCTCCCTTACGCTCTCCTCCGGCCCTCCCTCCCTCCCTTACGCTCTCCTCCGGCCCTCCCTCCCTCCCTTACGCTCTCCTCCGGCCCTCCCTCCCTCCCTTACGCTCTCCTACGGCCCTCCCTCCCTCCCTTACGCTCTCCTCCGGCCCTCCCTCCCTCCCTTACGCTCTCCTCCGGCCCTCCCTCCCTCCCTTACGCTCTCCTCCGGCCCTCCCTCCCTCCCTTACGCTCTCCTCCGGCCCTACGTCCCTCCCTTACGCTCTCCTCCCTCCCTCCCTTTCGCTCTCCTCCGGCCCTCCCTCCCTCCCTTTCGCTCTCCTCCGGCCCTCCCTCCCTCCCTTTCGCTCTCCTCCGGCCCTCCCTCCCTCCCTTTCGCTCTCCTCCGGCCCTCCCCTCCCTCCCTTTCGCTCTCCTCCGGCCCCTCCCTCCCTCCCTTTCGCTCTCCCTCCGGTCCTCCCTCCCTCCCTCCCTTTCGCTCTCCTCCGGTCCTCCCTCCCTCCCTTTCGCTCTCCTCCGGCCCTCCCTCCCTCCCTTTCGCTCTCCTCCGGCCCTCCCTCCCTCCCTTTCGCTCTCCTCCGGCCCTCCCTCCCTTCCTTTCGCTCTCCTCCGGCCCTCCCTCCCTCCCTTTCGCTCTCCTCCGGCCCTCCCTCCCTTTCGCTCTCCTCCTGTCTATCTCGCTCTTCTCTGCTCGCCCTCCTTGACAATTTCTCGTCCCGCTCTTCTATGCTCTTTTGCACTTCCTTCCCCGCTCTCTCGCACTTCCCTCCCTGCTCTTCCGCCTGCCCTCCCTGTCGCTCTCCTCCGGCTCGCCCGCCCTCCCTCCCTGTCGCTCTCCCCCGGCTCGCTCGCCCGCCCTCCCTCCCTGTCGCTCTCCTCCGGCTCGCCCGCCCTCCCTCCCTGTCGCTCACCTCCGGCTCGCCCGCCCTCCCTCCCTGTCGCTCACCTCCGGCTCGCCCGCCCTCCCTCCCTCCCTGTCGCTCACCTCCGGCTCGCCCGCCCTCCCTCCCTCCCTGTCGCTCACCTCCGGCTCGCCCGCCCTCCCTCCCTCCCTGTCGCTCACCTCCGGCTCGCCCGCCCTCCCTCCCTCCCTGTCGCTCACCTCCGGCTCGCCCGCCCTCCCTCCCTCCCTGTCGCTCACCTCCGGCTCGCCCGCCCTCCCTCCCTCTCTGTCGCTCTCCTCCGGCTCGCCCGCCCGCCCTCCCTCCCTGTCGCTCTCCTCCGGCTCGCCCGCCCTCCCTCCCTCCCTGTCGCTCTCCTCCGGCTCGCCCGCCCTCCCTCCCTCCCTGTCGCTCTCCTCCGGCTCGCCCGCCCGCCCTCCCTCCCTGTCGCTCTCCTCCGGCTCGCCCGCCCTCCCTCCCTCCCTGTCGCTCTCCTCCGGCTCGCCCGCCCTCCCTCCCTCCCTGTCGCTCTCCTCCGGCTCGCCCGCCCTCCCTCCCTCCCTGTGGCTCTCCTCCGGCTCGCCCGCCCTCCCTCCCTCCCTGTGGCTCTCCTCCGGCTCGCCCGCCCTCCCTCCCTCCCTGTGGCTCTCCTCCGGCTCGCCCGCCCTCCCTCCCTCCCTGTGGCTCTCCTCAGGCTCGCCCGCCCTCCCTCCCTCCCTGTGGCTCTCCTCAGGCTCGCCCGCCCTCCCTCCCTCCCTGTCGCTTTCCTCAGGCTCGCCCGCCCTCCCTCCCTGTCGCTCTCCTCAGGCTCGCCCGCCCTCCCTCCCTGTCGCTCTCCTCAGGCTCGCCCGCCCTCCCTCCCTGTCGCTCTCCTCAGGCTCGCCCGCCCTCCCTCCCTGTCGCTCTCCTCAGGCTCGCCCGCCCTCCCTCCCTGTCGCTCTCCTCAGGCTCGCCCGCCCGCCCTCCCTGTCGCTCTCCTCAGGCTCGCCCGCCCGCCCTCCCTGTCGCTCTCCTCAGGCTCGCCCGCCCGCCCTCCCTGTCGCTCTCCTCAGGCTCGCCCGCCCGCCCTCCCTGTCGCTCTCCTCAGGCTCGCCCGCCCGCCCTCCCTGTCGCTCTCCTCAGGCTCGCCCGCCCGCCCTCCCTGACGCTCTCCTCAGGCTCGCCGCCCGCCCTCCCTGTCGCTCTCCTCAGGCTCGCCGCCCGCCCTCCCTGTCGCTCTCCTCAGGCTCGCCGCCCGCCCTCCCTGTCGCTCTCCTCAGGCTCGCCGCCCGCCCTCCCTGTCGCTCTACTCCCGCCCGCCCTCCCTGTCGCTCTCCGCCCGCCCGCCCTCCCTCCCTGTCGCTCTCCGCCCGCCCGCCCTCCCTCCCTGTCGCTCTCCGCCCGCCCGCCCTCCCTGTCGCTCTCCGCCCGCCCGCCCTCCCTCCCTGTCGCTCTCCGCCCGCCCGCTCTCCCTCCCTGCCGCTCTCCGCCCGCCCGCCCTCCCTCCCTGCCGCTCTCCGCCCGCCCGCCCTCCCTCCCTGCCGCTCTCCGCCCTCCCTCCCTGTCGCTCTCCTCAGGCTCGCCCGCCCGCCCTCCCTGATGCTCTCCTCAGGCTCGCCGCCCGCCCTCCCTGTCGCTCTCCTCAGGCTCGCCGCCCGCCCTCCCTGTCGCTCTCCTCAGGCTCGCCGCCCCGCCCTCCCTGTCGCTCTCCTCAGGCTCGCCGCCCGCCCTCCCTGTCGCTCTCCTCAGGCTCGCCGCCCGCCCTCCCTGTCGCTCTCCTCAGGCTCGCCGCCCGCCCTCCCTGCCGCTCTCCGCCCGCCCGCCCTCCCTCCCTGCCGCTCTCCGCCCGTCCGCCCTCCCTCCCTGCCGCTCTCCGCCCGCCCTCCCTCCCTGCTGCTCTCCGCCCGCCCGCCCTACCTCCCTGCCGCTCTCCGCCCGCCCGCCCTCCCTCCCTGCCGCTCTCCGCCCTCCCTCCCTGCCGCTCTCCGCCCTCCCTCCCTGCCGCTCTCCGCCCTCCCTCCCTGCCGCTCTCCGCCCTCCCTCCCTGCCGCTCTCCGCCCGCCCTCCCTGCCGCTCTCCGCCCGCCCTCCCTGCCGCTCTCCGCCCGCCCTCCCTGCCGCTCTCCGCCCGCCCTCCCTGCCGCTCTCCGCCCGCCCTCCCTGTCGCTCTCCTCCCGCCCTCCCTGTCTCTCTCCTCCCGCCCTCCCTGTCGCTCTCCTCCCGCCCGTCCTCCCTGTCGCCCGCCCTCCCTGTCGCCCGCCCGCCCTCCCTGTCGCTCTCCTCCCGCCCGCCCTCCCTGTCGCTCTCCGCCCGCCCGCCCTCCCTGTCGCTAACCGCCCGCCCGTCCTCCCTGTCGCTCTCCGCCTGCCCGCCCTCCCTCCCTGTCGCTCTCCGGCCGCCCGCCACGCCCCTCCCTGTCGCTCTCCGCCCGCCCGCCCTCCCTCCCTGTCGCTCTCCGCCCGCCCGCCCTCCCTCCCTGTCGCTCTCCGCCCGCCCGCCCTCCCTCCCTGTCGCTCTCCGATCGCCCGCCCTCCCTCCCTGTCGCTCTCCGATCGCCCGCCCTCCCTCCCTGTCGCTCTCCGATCGCCCGCCCTCCCTCCCTGTCGCTCTCCGATCGCCCGCCCTCCCTCCCTGTCGCTCTCCGATCGCCCGCCCTCCCTCCCTGTCGCTCTCCGCCCGCCCTCCCTCCCTCCCTGCCGCTCTCCGCCCGCCCTCCCTCCCTGCCGCTCTCCGCCCGCCCTCCCTCCCTGCCGCTCTCCGCCCTCCCTCCCTGCCGCTCTCCCCCCGCCCTCCCTGCCGCTCTCCGCCCGCCCTCCCTGCCGCTCTCCGCCCGCCCTCCCTGCCGCTCTCCTCCCGCCCTCCCTGTCGCTCTCCTCCCGCCCTCCCTGTCGCTCTCCTCCCGCCCTCCCTGTCGCTCTCCTCCCGCCCGTCCTCCCTGTCCGCCCGCCCGCCCTCCCTGTCGCCCGCCCGCCCTCCCTGTCGCTCTCCTCCCGCCCGCCCTCCCTGTCGCTCTCCTCCCGCCCGCCCTCCCTGTCGCTCTCCGCCCGCCCGCCCTCCCTGCCGCTCTCCGCCCGCCCTCCCTGCCGCTCTCCGCCCGCCCTCCCTGCCGCTCTCCTCCCGCCCTCCCTGTCGCTCTCCTCCCGCCCTCCCTGTCGCTCTCCTCCCGCCCTCCCTGTCGCTCTCCTCCCGCCCTCCCTGTCGCTCTCCTCCCGCCCTCCCTGTCGCTCTCCTCCCGCCCTCCCTGTCGCTCTCCGCCCGCCCGCCCTCCCTGTCGCTCTCCGCCCGCCCGCCCTCCCTGTCGCTCTCCGTCCGCCCGCCCTCCCTGCCGCTCTCCGCCCGCCCGCCCTCCCTGCCGCTCTCCGCCCGCCCGCCCTCCCTGCCGCTCTCCGCCCGCCCTCCCTGCCGCTCTACGCCCGCCCGCCCTCCCTGCCGCTCTACGCCCGCCCGCCCTCCCTGCCGCTCTACGCCCTCCCTGCCGCTCTCCGCCCGCTCTCCCCTCCTCACTGTCTATCTCGCTCTTCTCTGCTCGCCTTTCTTGACACTTTCTCGTCCCGCTCTTCTCTGCTCGCCCTCCTTGACACTTTCTCGTCCCGCTCTTCTCTGCTCGCCCTCCTTGACACTTTCTCGTCCCGCTCTCTGCTCTCTCGCACTTCCTTCCCCGCTCTCTTGCACTTCCCTCCCTGCTCTTCTGTCCCTCTAGCCAGGAGCAATTGCTTTCTGTGATCTCTAGCTCAATAAAGATAATGATTCAGTTGCTAAGCAGTAGATTGAAAAGAAGTACTTTCAGTGGCCAGGCTCTCTATCCTATTGGATGAACTTCAGCGCTCTCTCTTCTATGAACTGCCCAAGCCGATGAACGCAGGGAGCTCAGGAAAGGAGGGTTAGAACACCCTCTTCATATTCATAATATTCTCTCTCTCTCTCTCTCTCTCTCTCTCTCTCTCTCTCTCTCTCTCTCTTTCTCTCTCTTTCTTCAGTTTTAAAATTGGCTGGCAGCATTCTGACAATATTTAGAAAGATCAAGTGGGCTGTCCAGGCTACTGTAACATTTCAGTTATCAAAATGATTTTTAGCTTTTAACGTAATATTATATAGTATTTGTAGATTGTGGTTCTTACAAGTGCAGCATTCTGTGGCAGTGTAGGGGTTAAGCTGGTGATCATTAGAAAAGGAGACTTACTGGTTTGTCCGGCCCGGCACCGATCCTGTGGAGTTCATTGGGCTGGCAACGTATCAGACAGGGAGGACGGCCAGGAGTTGGAGGCAACCTGTAATTTGTTTGGAAGTGAGGACTGACACCTTTATCAAGGACATGTGATGGGTTATGATTGTCACCTTTGCCCGGTGCAGGAGTATGACCATTAGGAGAATATGCTTTAGTTTGCGTTGTTCAGTTGTGTTTGACTCTCTGTGACCTCATGGACCGCAACACACCATGCTGATCCACTTATTATTCATGGCAGAGATGCTGGAGTGGGTTGTCAGTGCCTTTTCCCCAGCATACAGCTCCTGGTATTCCTAGGTGGTCTCCCTTCCAAGTACGGACCAGGCCCAACCTTCCTTGGCTTCAGGGTGTTGTGACTTCTTCGTTACCTGACTGGAATTGAACCCAGGTCGCAACAGTGAAAACACAGAATCCAAACCATTGGACCACCAGCGAACCCAGTCAACAGATAACTGGGCTTAATAAAAAACTAGACACTTCTGCCTGAGAGAGACATTTTCTCTGTGGAGGGAGGAATGGGGAAGGTGGGAAGGACTTGTTAGATAATTGGATCTCCACTTGCTTAGAAGAATGTAGCTTGCATCAATAATACAAGCGCTGCTCTCTAGAAGAGTAAACTCCCCTCTCATACTCACAACCTTCACCACAACAGAGGAATCAAAATATATTTCTAATTAAACATATTAAATAATAACGCCCTTAGTCAGACTCCTCATTCTTACACCTATATTGTTTTATGCACTGAGTGTCTTGTTCTGAGCATGACCTGTTGTGCCCCCCCAGGTGACACTATGGCGGTCTGGATCCAGGCCCAGCAGCTGCAAGGGGATGCTCTGCGTCAGATGCAGGCTCTGTACGGACAACACTTCCCTATAGAGGTGCGGCATTACCTGTCACAGTGGATAGAGGCGCAAACATGGTATGTATACAGCAGTGTGTACTAATGGCAGTGACATGTATAAGGGCTCAGTCACCGCTAGGCCAAAGTGTACTAATGGCAGTGACGTGTAAGGGCTCAGTCACCGCTAGGCCAAAAGTGTACTAATGGCAGTGACGTGTAAGGGCTCAGTCACCGCTAGGCCAAAGTGTACTAATGGCAGTGACATGTTTATGGGCTCAGTCACCGCTAGGCCAAAGTGTACTAATGGCAGTGACATGTATAAGGGCTCAGTCACCGCTAGGCCAAAGTGTACTAATGGCAGTGACATGTATAAGGGCTCAGTCACCGCTAGGCCAAAGTGTACTAATGGAGGCAGTGACATGTGTAAGGGCTTAGTCACCGCTAGGCCAAAGTGTACTAATGGCAGTGTCATGGGTAAGGGCTCAGTCACTGCTAGGCCAAAATGTACTAATGGCAGTGACATGTTTAAGGGCTGTTACGTGTAAAAAGACATTTAAAAAAAATGAAGTAAATCAGTCTTTAATCACAAGACTAATGGCCGCAGGAGCAGGGATAGGCCCTGGGGCAAGAGGAATTTGTACTACTGGCTCTTAAGAATTTTTCCAAGTATAGCGTATCTCTATGAAGGGCTTCCTTCCAGGCTCCTAGAAACAGCTGTAAAGTGTTCCTGGCACCTAAGTGTTAGATATTTGTGTCAACCTCTGAGCAGGAGCATACTGTGAGGTAGTCCAGCATGTGTGATGCCTGGGTAATCATTTTATATTTTTTTAAACATTGGTAAATAAACTGCTAGAGCCATTTTGCAGTATATTAAAAAAAAAAAAAATTAATTAACCTCAATCTATTGTAACCATTCTGACCATTGTTAATGATGGCAGAGGTCTTATTGCAAAAAATACATGCACATAAATAAATATCATTGCAGATGGTTGTTGTTAACCTTTTCTCCCTGCTGATTGCTCGGTCAGGTAGGGTTTGCACATGCTCAGATCTTCCATGGCACACCAGGTTTGCTGCTGATTAGTCTGTCCAGGTGGAATGCCTTCGGAGGATTTGAGCATGTGCGATCTCCCACTGTTTCAAAACAAGTAGCTTGGAGATATAAAAGAGGGGCAGGGGATGAACCGTGTAGAAAATTGTTTATCACTATACAATGAAAAATGGTCACCGTGGATAAACAGGCAAAAACAAATTACAAATTACTCAGCTATGGCATATATTTTTTTTCATAAAAGATATTAATCAGAAACCTACTACAGGTATTTTGTATTTCTTTGCAAGAAAAACAAAAAATGAGACTACAGACAGGAATCAAAGTCAAAATTGGAACTTTATTATATATGCTTTATCAGATGATAATGATATGTGATGACAGCAGATAACTTAAATAAAATGTTTTAACCCTATACAGACGCATTCCTAATCCATGAAACTTCTATATACCTTTTTTAAAACATAATCTTTTAAATTCATGCTAGAAGTCTTTAGACTACAGTGGTTGATTGTTACACCATGCGAAACGTGTAGTGAGCAAATTACATTTCCAGTTCATACCAGTGTTATTTATAGGGATTCTGTGGATCCAGAGAACCCAAATGACAGTATGAAAGCCACACAACTCCTGGAGGGCCTGGTGCAGGAATTGCAAAAGAAAGCAGAACATCAAGTGGGCGAGGACGGCTTCCTCCTGAAGATCAAGCTTGGCCATTACGCCACCCAATTCAAGGTGGGTGTTATCCTAGACAGAAGAGCCGCAAGGCGGGTAAAACAGGTTCATTGTATAATGAAAAATGATATATGTGTTTGAAAACTTTGATTCAATTAAAAGTACAATTAAGTCATAAATCTAGTTTTTTAGGGAAAAGAATGATATTAATAAATTAGAGACCATTCAGAGGAAGGCAACTAAAATGGTGCAAAGACACAACTTGTAAGGAGACTCCATGAAATGAATATGTATAGATTAGAGGGGGAAGTGAGAGAGACCTGCAAATATATTAAAGGGGATAATAACATTCAGGGGGTAAGTATTTTCCAAAAAATGAGCAGCAAGAATAAGAGGTCCTCATTTGGAGCTGGAAGATGGAAGATTCATGTGTATGAGCGAAAAATACTTTATAACCATAATAGTGAACCTTTAAAGCAGTGCTGACCAATTGGTGCCCGTGGGCTGCATGCGGCCCACTAGCTGTTTTCTGTGGCCCACTGTCTACAGGTAGTCACCTCACAATCCTAAATAAAGCTTTTGAAAGATTTTATCTAGTGCATATACTCAACACATTATAAGGTACAGGTTTATGAAAATAAAAACACATGTTGTATAAAGAATTGGGAAAATACCTTTTTTATCATAAATATAAAAAATGGCAAGGTGCACTTAAGTGTGGATATTTAGGCTGGGGTAATATCCAGGGCTATTTATTAAGGGGAGAAGCCAATATTAGTGGTAATGCTAGTGAGGAAGAGCAGCTATAAATCCAGATTGCTATTAGGTTGGACAACAATGCTCCATAAAATACTCTATCACAGCTCAGCACCAGTGATAAGTATGGTTAGTAACAAATGGACAGAAAATGGCGTCACAATGTTTGAATCACGTTGGCGCGTGACAGAATCGGCTGCAACTAATCACATTAGCATAATAACAAGAGTGCTACTCACATGGGAGAGCTAGAAATGTAATCAAGAGGTTATAAAGGGGGAGGAGGGGTGACTTGAACACTTCCTAACTGGACGTTGGCCACATTTCAATGGTGGTCAGTCAGGCAAAGTATAGCAAGTCTTCCCCATTGGAAATGTATCCTGGCACGTTTCTCATACAGTACTGTCCACACACCATATTAATACCTTTATTTTTCCTTCCATGACAGAACACTTATGAAAGATGTCCTATGGAGTTGGTCCGATGTATCCGTCACATTCTGTACCATGAGCAGAGACTTGTCCGGGAAGCAAGCAACGTAAGTCAAGGCCTAGAGATGGAGAGCCAAATGGAAGGAATATATGGCTTACAACTTGCATTTAATTTCAAGTTTTTTTCTTTAATGCCCACTAATTTTAACGCTTGCTGGCAAAGAAAAAAAAAATGTGGAAGTTGGGTATGGACCACCATTGTAGTATTGTATAATTAAACATTAGGGCACAACGTCATCATTGTTTGCCCTGACAGTAATACTGTAGGGCTATTATTATGGTGTTTTTAGTATTGTACAGTTTATTTCATTGCGTTCCTGAACAATAAAGGTCACTTGCAGTTTAATGATACATGGCCAAGGTCACTCCCAGGAGAGGGTTGTTAGTTCAAGCCAAGATCACCTAGTGAAATATTCTGCTTGACAGTCATTTTGCTACATACACATGCATACATATGTATTAATGTCTTCATTATTTTCTTTCCAGTCAAGTTCTCCTGTTAGTGGACTGGTAGACAGTTTGTCCCAGAAGCACCTTCAGATCAACCAGACATTTGAGGAGCTGAGACTCATCACACAAGATACAGAGAATGGGCTGAAGAAGCTTCAACAGACTCAAGAGTACTTCATTATCCAGTACCAGGAGAGTCTGAGGATCCAAGGTAAGGTCACTGGTGTAACCTCAACAGGAGACTATGGCTGGAGTTGGCTTGGGATGGGCAACTTTCATATGTGAACCTGCCTCAAGAATCATATGTCAAAGTCCTGTGTTATGGGATAAAGGGCCAGTCTGGTATTTTGAACACGTTGAGCTGAGGAACTTTGTAACATGACTAAAACTTTGCATGTTAGGGCCTAGGCATTGAATGGAGAGTGATGGGTTTCTCTTTATCCCAGCTATGGTCATGTGTTCACCCTGAGAGATGGCAAACACAACTTCACAACCAAACCAAATCCTTCCCTACAAAGATGTGGTTAAAGAGCTTGTTGTTATTTAGTCTGGAATGCGCTAAAAGGTCATAATCTGGTGGAGCTTGAAATCTGTTATTTAATCCAAGAGCTTGAAATCTGTTTATAATCTGATGTTATAATCTAATGCAGACTGCTCTAAGAGCATGCAATCAGTATTTAATACAAGCTACCCTAAGACCTTGCAATTTCTTATTCATTGCAGACAACCGCAATAGATTGTAATCTGTTATTTAATGTAGACTACACTAATCTCGCAGTATTTTATTTAATTGCGATTCCCATAAGAACCTGCAATATGTTTTAACCTGCTGTCATAAATGACAGTATCATGCGCTCTATGTGCTCTCTCTCTCTCTCTCTATCTCTCGCTCCCCCTCTCTCTCTCGCTCCCCCCCTCTCTCTCTCGCTCCCCCCCTCTCTCTCTCGCTCCCCCCCTCTCTCTCTCGCTCCCCCCCCTCTCTCTCTCGCTCCCCCCCTCTCTCTCTCGCTCCCACCCTCTCTCTCTCGCTCCCCACCCTCTCTCTCTCGCCTCCAACCCTCTCTCTCTCGCTCCCCACCCTCTCTCTCTCGCTCCCCCCCCTCTCTCTCTCGCTCCCCCCCCCCTCTCTCTCTCGCTCCCCCCCCCTCTCTCTCTCGCTCCCCCCCCTCTCTCTCTCGCTCCCCTCCCTCTCTCTCTCGCTCCCCCCCCCTCTCTCTCTCGCTCCCCCTCCCTCTCTCTCTCGCTCCCCCCCCCCCCCTCTCTCACTCCCCCCTTTCTCTCTCTCGCTCCCCCCTCTGTCTCTGAGGAAAAGAAAAAGGGGTATAATCAATCTCTGAAAAATGTTCTCCCCAACCTCAGCTGCCAGCTCTCAGTCCAGATATCCCAACAGGAGGCCCATCTTCTGTATCCCTCGCCTATCTCAGCCGATAAGACACTCATGGAATGAATAAATTGCATTTTCCGTAATACTTCCTTGTGTGTTGGAATGGACAATTTCCAGTGTTTTGCAATTATGTTTCTAGTTGCTAGGAATATTTGATTCTATAAAAATTGGGCTGTTTTCGGGAAAACCTGGAATTGACAATCCCAATAACGCTTGCTCTGGGGTATTCATATCCCATAGTGTCTCTCATAAAATATAGGTTGCATCCCAGAGATGTTTAATTTTGGGCCATTCCCATAGCATATGTTTTAGGGTCCCTAAGGTGTCACATCCTCTAGAGCAGTTTCCATCTAATAAATGATTTGTGAGTCGAAGTCTAGCTGGGATAAGATACCATCTCATGATAGTTTTATATGTATTTTCTTTCACTGTTACATTTAAGGAGGAGTTAGTCGCGTTTTTGTAAGATTTTACCCCATTGCTCTTCCTCTAAGGTGATATTAAGTTCTGTTTCCCAGGATGATCTATAGGACAATTGGTTAGAAGTGGCCTGACATTTAATTAGTTGTAAATTACCCCTTCATATTGTGTAGACAACAACGTTCAAAAGGGGTCTTACTGGCTAGTTTGTTATCTTTGGCAATATGGCCTGGTTTGGTATTAATCAACATTAGATGTAACCATTCTTGATTTGGTAATTGGTGACTTGCGCTGTATTCAGTGGGGGATTAAGTCTGACATTCCAACAATATGTCGCAACAGTTGTTTTTTTTTCCAGATCCACCAAGTTAATTGGGAATTTTTGTTTATGGGGTATCCATAGTGGGGCTAACCATGAGCTGTTTTCCAACAAACAGGCTCTTTTGTTTATCTGTTTCCATAATGTGATGGAATGGCTTATGCTCACTGGTAATGATTTCATGGTAACTTCATGATGGATGCTTAACCATAATATCTGATTCAAAAGTATATTTTGTTCCCTGAGAACTTGTTGTTCTATTTCTACCCGCACCGGAGGGGAGTCCTTAATGTACCATTTGGTTAGTTGGGCACGTCGCGCTTCCTTATAATATGTTAGCAGATCAGGGGTGGTTAAGCCTCCTCTTTGTTTTCATGCTGTCGTGGTTGCCCTATTTATTCTAGGTTTTTTATTGTTCCATATGAAGTTTGAGATTACCTTTTGTAGGGTTGTTAAATCTTTTAGCTTAATTGGTGTCGGGATAGTGCGAAAAAGGTACAATAGTTTATGGAGGGTGCTTATTTTAATGGCGTTAATTTTGCCAAACCACGAGATATTGAAAGTAGACCAGGTTTGGAGATCTTTATATATTTCTTTATTAATATTGGGATTGTTGACTACATAAATTAGCTTAGTAGATCTAGACATTTTAATTACCAAGTATGTGATATGTTTCGGGGACCATTTGAAAGAGTAGTTTTCGAGTTGTTTGGGCAATAAAACGTGCTTTTATTCTCATTCACTTTATACCCTGATATATGGCCAAATTTAATATTTGAAGCAAACTAGGATGACATATAAGCAAAAGAGATCCTGGGAAATAGATTGTCCCAAAAACTCCAGAGTACTCTATGTGAAGTGATAAACTAAAGATATAAAGCCTAAAATATAACTTTTAATAATTGAAGTTAAAATATTGAGAGTAAAACTACCAGGTACTCTTGTATAACTATAGAGATATTAGTAAATGTAATTAATTTCTAATACAGTATACCATACCCCTTTACAGTAATTATCATCACAATGTATGATACGCATCAAAATTGGACAATACATTGATTTCTTAGCTGTGAGTTGAGGGGTCTAACAGCTTACCATCATCAATTATGGGGTTTAACTAGCGCCCTTCTCTATGAAAGAAGCTATAGCTAGGTACACAAAAAAACAGATTTAAAACAGTTTATACAAAACCTGTCCTTTGGGTTTCTGTCCACTGTAGTGAGTAAGATGATGTGGAGGCCCAACGTACTCCACTTGGACAAGCAGATACTACTCTGACCGACTGTACCAAATAGATATCTAATAAAATACTTGAATACTGATATTTATTCATGTTTAATACACATAGTTGATACATATACAGGGTAGATAGGTAAAATATTCTACGCAATAGATTATTGAACACATCCGTTTCCCCTAAACTTGTTATTACTTTACTAAATACTATGATAATAAGTAAAGAAAAACACATTACCAATATGGAACCCTCTATACAAAGAACCTAAGGAAAAATACCTAGGTATACAAATAGGAAGATTAAGTTGCAGTTCAAGAGCTGTCTAGTAGTACAAATGAGATGCAGCCATGAAACCGATAACGCTAAATGTTAGTTGTTAAATTAAAGGGGTGAACGTAAACCCTTCATTTAAACCAAATTGGGTCACATCACCTTACTCACTACAGTGGAAAGACCAAGGACAGGTTTTTTAAAACTGTTTTTTTTTTGTTGGTGTACCCAGCTATAGCTTCTTTCACAGAGAAGGGCGCTAGTTAAATCCCCTAATTGATCATGGTAAGCTGTTAGACCCCTCAACTCACAGCTGGGTACTTTAGGAAATCAATGTATTGTCCAATTTTGATGCGTGTCATACATTGTGATGATTATTACTGTAAGGTGTATGGTATACTGTATTAGGAATGAGTTACATGTACTAATATCTCTATAGTTATACAAGAGTACCTGGTAGTTTTACTATTAATATTTTAACTTCAATTATTAAAGTTATATTTTAGGCTTTATATCTTTAGTTTATCACTTCACATAGAGTACTCTGGAGTTTTTGGGACAATCTATTTCCCAGGATCTCTTTTGCTTATATTTATTAACATACTCTATATAATTCCTCTCCATGTTAGCAAACTAGGAAGACTGATTAATGGGTTAGAAACGGTAAGTAGGATGTCGTCCGCAAAGAGACTGAGTTTGTACTCTTTGCCATCCAGTTTTATCCCGTTAATATCTGGGGTGTCCCTTATTGCTATCGCTAGAGGTTCAAGACATAATGCGAAAAGCAAAGGGGACAGGGGACATCCATGTCTTTTTCCTCTAGCAATATTAAATGGTTGTGATCTAAATCCCTGATATGAAATAAATGCCTTTGGGGTGGAGTACAATGTCATGACACGCTCTAGAAATCTTTTGCTAAGGCCAAATCTCAGTAAGACCTCTCTCATATAGGTCCAGTCGATTCTATCGAATGCTTTCCCTGCATCTAAACATAGCAGCATTAGTAGTATGTTTGTATTGGAAGCTATCTCTATAAGGTTAAAAATGTGCCTGGTATTAGCAGGTGCTTCCCTACCTGAAATAAAGCCTCCCTGGTCCGGATGGATCACAGATGGCAGTAGTGATGCTAATCTATTTGCCAGAATCTTGGAATATAATTTGATGTCATTGTTGATCAATGATGTAGGCCTATAACTACTACATTGTGTGGGATCCTTTCCTTCTTTATGTAATAAAAATAATTTTTGCTTCCAGAAATTCAGCTTTCATAGTGTTCCCAGAGAGAAAATCATTGAATAAACGCTGAAGATGAGGCAAGATAGTTTCTATGAATTGTTTGTAATAGTAGTTAGTGAATCCATCCGACCAGGGGCCTTAAGGGGTTTCGTGGCCCCTATTGCAATTCTAATTTCTTCTAGAGATAGGGGTCGTGATAGAATCTGCTTTAGTTTTTTCAAGTTGAGGTAGAGTGATGGACGATAAGAAATCATTAATTTGGGATTTATGGTTATGTGTCCCAGAGTGGTCAGGTGGTGAATACAACTCCGTGTAGAATTGCTGGAACGTCTTTGTCATTTGGTCTGATATATATATATATATATATATATATATATATATATATATATATATATATATATATAATATTGTTTTCTTTTGTTAGTAATTTGGGAATATATGAGTGTATCCTGTGCTGCTTAAGTCTCCTAGCTAACATTGTGTCTAGTTTAGTTTATTACAGTGTCTAAAAAAATGTAGATTGTGTGCGTTGCAAAATGGTTACCATTTTCTTTCTCAGAATTATATTCAAGTCATGTCATGATTTCCTCGTAGATTTAAGGTGAATTTTGAGGTGGATATTTATGGAGGTCCGATTATTTTCTTCTTAAAATTTTTTAATTGATCAGATTTTTTTGCTGCAGAGCCTAGTTGTATGCATATGACTGCCTTATGGGCTGCCCAGACCCCCATCCCATCTACCTCCCCTCCGCCATTAAGCAAAAAGGAATCCACTAGTGCTTTGTGGATTTTTAAATAGTGCCGGGTTTAATGTCCATGAGAGGGGATCTGCCCTTTGGTAATAAATCAATAAATCACATATGGATACGCCAACAAGATCATGGTGAGACCACGAGATAGGGTGTATCATTGCTTCAGTTAGATTTGAAGCCATTTGTTGCTGTAGTAGTATGTAATCCATACGTGATTGGGATTTTTGCCTGGCTGAATAAAAGGTAAAGTCTCTTACTTTTGAGTTCATCCCCTCCATATGTCAAATAAATAGTTATATTTTATTGCGTTAAGTGCTTTCATGGCAGTGGGAACTGGAGATGGGGTAGAGGGACTGGTTTTATCTCTAATTGGGTCTAGAACAGCATTCATATCTCCTCCTATAATCCAAATGTATTGTTGCCAGTTGGAGATTAAGTTTGAGATTCTGCGAAAGAAAACGTGTCCTTCCGAATTTGGTGCGTATATATTAAGCCGTGACATTGTTCTATCGTTAATGGTTATATCTGCCATCATTGTCTTTTTGGGTGGTGGTGTGTTGAAAGTTAAGCCATTTATTTATTAAAATCGAGACCCCTCTTTTTTTAATCTGAAGCAGAGGCATGATATGTTTGTGAGTATATTTTTCCCCAGTATTTGGGTATCAAGGTTTTTTTTTTTAATTGAGTCTCATCCCTCTCTTAATAGGCTCATTAAAGCCCTTTGCATTATGTGAGATTATTTTAATGTCCATGACTCACCTGACTGTGAGATAGTTTAAATTGAGGATGCCAGATATTCGGTCATATCTCCTGAGATAGTCGAGCAAGATGTCCTTCTGTATGGGATTTGAGAAGCTTGGGTTTGAGGTCTGAAAGCCTAGTATCGGGATTAAAAAGGAAGAGAAAAAAGAGAGAATTAAACAAAAATAACAATAACACAAGTTGTGTTGAAACAATTGTCGATTCATAGAGTTCACTAGTATACTGACACTTCAATAGAGGTAAATAGTGTTGTGTAGAGTAAATAAATACAACTTGGTGCCAGTGGGACACCTTGAAATAGAATTCTTAATTAACATTTTTTTAGAAAGAAATAAAATCAGTAAATTAAAATTACTTGGAGGAGAGCAAGAGCTGTCCTCTCAAATGTAAGCGGTGAGCCAAATAGTATTCTCTTTGACTACTGAGATGGGCCGCCTATTAGTTAGCGTTCAACGTAGCCCCATAGGGACACTTTTATCACACATTGTAATATAACAAGTGACTTTTGAAACCTGTACATATTTATAAACAAGTAAAGTAATCTTAATAAATGCTATTTCTTCTTCTCTTCAGAATGGTCCTTTAGAATCAGTGTCCCATTGTGTTTAGATTGTGTTTAAAGTGAGTTCCATTATTTATTTGATTTTAAAAATACACAAATATAATAAAATAAAAAAATGTATTCTAGTTGAGATATTGCATTTTACATATACCCATGAAAGATTTCAATGTTTTTCATCCAATTAATCAATGGTAGACATAACAAAACAATACAAAACAACTTGACTATGTCTTGGGCCAAGCCTAAACAGAGATGAAGATATAAGAGGGACGAATTTAGCCTAAGGAAATAAACTAATCATGCAGTATTTATAATTAGGTCCCATATTTTGCATTTTGGTACAGGAACTTTTATTACGCTCAATTTTTGGAAATCATATTCTAGAGCTCAGTTGGTGTTAATTATTGCTTTTAATTTGTTCCAGTTGGGAACATATGGCTGACTCCAATTAGAAGCTATCATCACTTTTATGGTCATCAGTACCAGACATACCTAATAATAAAGATGTAAGTTGAATAAACTTATCCCAAAATTGATAGAGAATTGGGCATTCCTACCAAAAATGGAAATGTGAGCCTACTTGGCCACATTTTCTCCAACAGTATTTTAATTTGCGGAAATTTGCATGATTCTTGTTGGAACATAATACCATTTATTTAATATCTTAAAGAAAACCTCTCTGAGAAGCATTTTTAATATACCTTTCTGTGATGTTAATTGCTTTGTCCAGCACTCTTCTGACCACTCTTTGTATGTCTCCCAACTAATCCTAGTAATAGTTTTATCATTGTTTAAACCATTTGAAATACAGCTCATGCATTTAGATATCAGATGGGTTTTATTTTCATTCACTAGCGAATTGCCCGTCAAAAAATGACGGCAATGAAATTGTAAGTGAGCTAAGGGTGTTTGGTGTGTATAATGTGGCTGATGTAGCGTCGTTCGTTTTCTATATTGTGTTTGTTTTTCGGAATATCCGTAGCGGTTTGGTGGTGTTTTGCGTGTTTAGGGACATTTAGCCTCGTTTTCGTTTTGTTCTGCGGCCATTTTTTCTCTCGCTTAGGTGATTTTCGCGTCTCTAAACTCAGAAATGTGTTGTTTAATGGACGTGTAACTTCACTTGCAGAGGTCCTCGGTGCCCCCCCTTGCTGTGAGTAACCTTTTTATGTGTTTGTTGTTTGTATTTGTTGTGTTAGTAATGTTTTTGGGGTTGCCGGGGTTGCGTCCTTGTTTTATAATCTCGTAGGTGTTTTTCAGCAAATACGTAGGTGTTTGGTGGTGTTTTGCGTCTTTAGACCGCTATAGCCTCATTTTCGTTTTTTTTCGGCGGCCATGTTTTCTCTCACTTAGAGAATTTTTTAGTGTCTAAACTCTTTTAATTTGAGTTAAATTGACGTGTAACTTTAGTTTTCGAGATCCTGGATGCCCCCTCTCCCTGTAAGTAAGCTTTTTATGTATTTGTTGTGTGTATTTGTTGTATTTTTCATGTTTTGATGTGCGCGTGTTGCGGCCGTTTTTTGCGAGGTCGTAATGAGACGTAACGTGTCTCGTATTTTGTTTGCGTTACAACGTAAATTTTTAATTTCTGTCTTCCTGAAATTATTTCTGAACAGGAGGGACTCAGTTTCCCTCTTGAATACGGGCTCTTTCGATTACCATCCATTGACTCTTATTCTTCTTATGTCTTATTTCTTTGTACATTTAATTTCATGAGATAGTATAGGACAGATCTATTATTTGTCCATATCCCCGTAATGTCTTTAATGCTCTGCCCAGTTCTGGAGCAGCGTGACCCAATGGCAGTGACGTATTCAGCAAATTAAAATTTCCATTTTCCATTTCCACAAATGACTTGATGTACCAGCCTTTTCTTCCTGTGTTTATAGGTAAATCACTGCTTATTTGTTCTCTGAACCCAGCACAAATTCATTATCGGGTCGTATCCAGCTCCAGGTTCATAGAAAACGTGCAGACCCTCTCCCCCTTCATTCGCCTATTTCTTTTTTCGGTTAATTGTTGTCGACTCTTTAACAATTACATGGAAAACGAAGTGGAGGGGGAAGGTGCTTATTATGCGATGTTAATTACATACTAACGACCTGCCAGAAATGATTAAACCGTCTCAGAATGGCTTTTGTCTCCCCCTGTAATTTGTCCGTCAGCCACAAAATTGGTAAGTGTGAGAGATACAGCCAATATAAGTGTGATGTGGGCAGTGTAATAATGTCTGTGAGGTAGTAGGAAAAAGTGGGATGTTGGACTGTACATCTGGTAAAATATGGGTTCAGTTCTTTATTTAAAGATATATGGAAGTCTCCTGGATTATGAATGCATCTGATAAAGGCGAATCCGTAATGTTTGCATTAAAAAATCCCCAAATAAATACCAAGGGAGTTTAACCCCTGTCCGTAGCACTGTAAATGCAAATAACAAATCACTACTGCAGTGTAAATAACGGGGAAAGCGATGATAGCCAATAGAATTAATTGCACAACAGTCTGAAGCTCGCATTTCGGGGTTATATAGATCTCTTGAATCAATGAGAATACATATCATGACACCCACGTGGACTACAACAGTATTGGCATTCATTTTTATTATATTTTGTGGTTTTGCAAGTCTGTTCGCATATTGGACCCCCAAATGCTAATTGATTGACCTGTTTTACTGCCGTAATGACGGTCTCATTTTCTATTGGCTGTTTCGAAATGGGTAGTTACGGCATTGCTTAATTGATCATGTTCCCGCCCTGAACTGCTACGTGCGAGTTTTGGCTTTCAGCCCATAACTTGCGGGCTGGTTCAATTGAATAGCACCGGAATTGTAGTGCGAGCCCGCAGACATACGGCCTGTATGCCTCAAGATGTGGGCTTCTTATTGAATCGGGCTCCAAGTTACAACAAATAATAGTATCTACAGTTTAGTTGAATAAAATTATTTAATTGAAGTTACTAAATCAGGATTTATATTTAAATCAATTTAACACTCTAAATATTACCAATAATCTGAGTTTTCCTTTAAATTGAGTTCAAATAAATAATTAGGATAAAAAATTCTAATAAATAGTAATAAGGAAATTAAAGGGTTAAATCTTAGCGACTCACATAAAGTGTATAAAAAAAAAAAGCATCACTTATCTGTTGCCTACCACTGATGAGATGAGGGTAAACACCTCAAGAAACGCGCGTTGGGCCACTCTGATGTCATCACACCGCCGCAGCATTGAATGGTCGGATAAGCTGCCAATCCAACTAAAACAAATTGCAATTTACACAGCCTATTAATTAGGGGGGCGGAGGAGACACGGTGGGGTAGCGGAGGAGACACGGTGGGGTAGCGGAGGAGACACGGTGGGGTGGCAGAGGAGACACGGTGGGGTGGCGGAGGAGGAGACACGGTGGGGTTGCGGAGGAGGAGACACGGTGGGGTTGCGGAGGAGGAGACACGGTGGGGTTGCGGAGGAGGAGACACGGTGGGGTTGCGGAGGAGGAGACACGGTGGGGTTGCGGAGGAGGAGACACGGTGGGGTTGCGGAGGAGGAGACACGGTGGGGTTGCGGAGGAGGAGACACGGTGGGGTTGCGGAGGAGGAGACACGGTGGGGTTGCGGAGGAGGAGACCCGGTGGGGTTGCGGAGGAGGAGACACGGTGGGGTTGCGGAGGAGGAGACACGGTGGGGGGTGGCGGAGGAGACACGGTGGGGGGTGGCGGAGGAGACACGGTGGGGGGTGGCGGAGGAGACACGCTGGGGGGTGGCGGAGGAGACACGCTGGGGGGTGGCGGAGGAGACACGCTGGGGGGTGGCGGAGGAGACACGCTGGGGGGTGGCGGAGGAGACACGCTGGGGGGTGGCGGAGGAGACACGCTGGGGGGGTGGCGGAGGAGACACGCTGGGGGGGTGGCGGAGGAGACACGCTGGGGGGGTGGCGGAGGAGACACGCTGGGGGGTGGCGGAGGAGACACGCTGGGGGGGTGGCGGAGGAGACACGCTGGGGGGTGGCGGAGGAGACACGCTGGGGGGTGGCGGAGGAGACACGCTGGGGGGTGGCGGAGGAGACACGGTGGGGGGAGGCGGAGGAGACACGGGGGAGTGGCGGAGGAGACACAGGGGGGGGGGGGGCGGGGTTCGGCCACACAGAAGAGGGAGAGGTGGTGAAAACGTATTCTTGTATTTTTTATGCCCAGTGTGTGGCAAGCAGCATTGTCTGCCTTAAAATGTTAAACCCGTCATTGTTGACGGGTAAGTTACTAGTTACAATATACTTCAGAACATGGTCCTTAGTCCTTGTTGTATTTATAGCAGTTACTCTCAGTAAATCATTCAGATATATTGCTCCTCAGGGTTATGGGGCGCAACATCGGGTTCTCTGCACTTTATAGTCAGGCTCTTTACAAAGAAAAAATACAATGGAGCCCTGTTCATATAGATTAGAGTAATAAGGCTCTGGGACAATTATGATTTAACTGCTCTTCTTCCTCATCACCCCCAACTATGAGAGGTTGGCTTATCCAATGCTTTACCCTGATATACCTAACTGTCAAGCTTCGTTATCTACCACTTCCATTTAAAATGTTTAATAACTACCACCTGCACATATATATTGTACCCCCCCCCCCCCCCCATTTGATTTCTGCATACAAATTAAATATACTTCTGAAGTACAGCAGTGGGAAATCTGTATTTTGTGGCTATGCATTTGTATGTAACTATACACACAAGCAATGAACATGAGCTTGAAGTAGCCCAAAGGGGCAGTGGCTGACAAATGTGCCACAGGGTCACGGAGAGTTGGACATGACTGAATTCATTCAGACTTTGTGTTCTCTTGTTCACAGCCCAGTTTTCCCAGTTGTCCCAGCTCACCCCCCAGGAACGGATGCCCCGAGAAGCCACCCTACAGCAGAGGCAGGCGTCCCTGGAGGCCTGGCTACAGAGAGAGGCCCAGACTCTGCAGCAATACAGACTGGTAAGGAGGGAGTGAGAGAGTCTGGGAGAGAGTTATGTGCGGGAGCATACTGTAGGCCTGCTGTGGTACTCTGGACACAAAAGACCCAACCAACCACTAGACAGAAGAATCAAAGGATTTAATAAAGTGCAGGAGGGAAGCAAGAAAAAGAGGCCATGCTATGAAGATTTACTACCTTACAGAAGTGGTAGATAAGTGGAACAGCCTTCCAGTGGAAGTGGTAGGGACAAACACAGTCAAGGGTAATGTGATCATATCTGGGTTAAGCGTAACACTCTCCTGACGTTTAATTAAGCCAAACTGTTGAGGTAGATAACAAACAAAAAAAAGCCCCTCAGTTATGTGTCTTAAAGATTCCCTATGGAAACATTTCTGTATTTTCTTTTGAATACCGAAACCTGATAATTTGCCAAATGTTTTTAGACAGTAAAAAAGACATCATATTTTTAACTTTTTTAAGCAATTATTATTCTGCAGGAATTATTTTTCTTTTCCAAGGGGATCATGACTGCTCCTTTCTCAGAAGGATGTGTTCTTCTGAGCTAATGAACTTCCTATTAGCCCTATCTGCTTCCCATCTGTCTTAATGAAAGTTTTTGTTGCCACATTCTAATTGTGCAGATTAAAACTTCCTGTAAATTCAATATTTCCTCCCACCTCATAAGTAGATCAGCAGAAACCAAAATGGTAGGTTCCATTGCCTTTATAATTGCAGATAACACACACACACACTTCCTAGTACCTCCCCCTTACCTCCTCTCCCTTGGCTGCCTGGATTACTCTGATAGTCGGGTTTTAAAAGATCAAGACCCAAGATAATGACCTTGTTATCTGTGTGTAATACTGGACAGGGGACTTTAAAGTAAAGAACTAGTATATGGACAAAAGCTATTTAGCTCTTTCTGAAAATGGCTTATAAGATGTTTAACATGCAAGGAAAAGATTGGTGTGTTTGATAAGTAAACAAGTGTCTCAGTAATTCATTGTAAGATTCACTGTGTGTGTAATAACTTTCACTGGCGAGGACTGCCTGGGTCATTCATGGAAAATGTATGTGTGTATATATATATATGTATATATGTGTGTGTGTGTATATATATATATATATATGTATATATGTGTGTGTATATATATATATATATATATATATATATATATATATATATATATATATATATATACCGTATAAGCCAACCCGAGTATAAGCCGCGGCACCTATTTTACCACAAAATACTGGGTAAAATGAGTGACTCGAGTATAAGCCAAGGGTGTGAAATGTGCTGCCCCCTGTGTCCCTTTTGTGCCCTCTCTCTCCCGTGTCTCTTCCCCCCTCTCCCTTCCCTGTGTCTCTTCCCCCCTCCTCATTCTCAACCTCCCTCCTCAACCCCACTCCTCATCCTCAACCTCCCTCCTCAACCCCATCCTCGTCCTCAACCCCCCATCCTCATCCTCAACCCCCCTTCCTCATCCTCAAACCCCCATCCTCATCCTCAAACCCCCATCCTCATCCTCAAACCCCCATCCTCATCCTCAAACCCCCATCCTCATCCTCAAACCCCTCCTCATCCTCAACCCCCCTCCTCATCCTCAACCCCCTCCTCAACCTCCCTCCTCAACCTCCCTCCTCACCCTCAACCCCCTCCTCAACCTGCCTCCTCAACCCCCCTCCTCATCCTCAACCCCCCTCCTCATCCTCAACCCCCCTCCTCATCCTCAACCCCCCTCCTCATCCTCAACCCCCCTCCTCATCCTCAACCCCCCTCCTCATCCTCAACCCCCATCCTCATCCTCAACCCCCCTCCTCATCCTCAACCCCCCTCCTCATCCTCAACCCCCCTCCTCATCCTCAACCCCCCTCCTCATCCTCAACCCCCCTCCTCATCCTCAACCCCCCTCCTCATCCTCAACCCCCTCCTCATCCTCAACCCCCCTCCTCATCCTCAACCCCCCTCCTCATCCTCAACCCCCCTCCTCATCCTCAACCCCCCCTCCTCATCCTCAACCCCCCCTCCTCATCCTCAACCCCCCCTCCTCATCCTCACCCCCCCCTCCTCATCCTCAACCCCCCCTCCTCATCCTCAACCCCCCCTCCTCATCCTCAACCCCCCCTCCTCATCCTCAACCCCCCCTCCTCATCCTCAACCCCCCTCCTCATCCTCAACCCCCCTCCTCATCCTCAACCCCCCTCCTCATCCTCAACCCCCCTCCTCATCCTCAACCCCCCTCCTCATCCTCAACCCCCCTCCTCATCCTCAACCCCCCTCCTCATCCTCAACCCCCCTCCTCATCCTCAACCCCCCCTCCTCATCCTCAACCCCCCCTCCTCATCCTCAACCCCCCCTCCTCATCCTCAACCCCCCCTCCTCATCCTCAACCCCCCCTCCTCATCCTCAACCCCCCCTCCTCATCCTCAACCCCCCCTCCTCATCCTCAACCCCCCCTCCTCATCCTCAACCCCCCCTCCTCATCCTCAACCCCCCCTCCTCATCCTCAACCCCCCCTCCTCATCCTCAACCCCCCATCCTCATCCTCAACCCCCCATCCTCATCCTCAACCCCCATCCTCATCCTCAACCCCCATCCTCATCCTCAACCCCCCTCCTCATCCTCAACCCCCCTCCTCATCCTCAACCCCCTCCTCATCCTCCCTCCTCAATCCCCCTCCTCACCCTCAACCCCCTCCTCAACCTCCCTCCTCAACCTCAACCCCAACCCCCCTCCTCATCCTCAACCCCCCTCCTCATCCTCAACCCCCCTCCTCATCCTCAACCCCCCTCCTCATCCTCAACCCCCCTCCTCATCCTCAACCCCCCTCCTCATCCTCAACCTCCCTCCTCATCCTCAACCCCCCCCTCCTCATCCTCAACCCCCATCCTCATCCTCAACCCCCCATCCTCATCCTCAACCCCCCATCCTCATCCTCAACCCCCCATCCTCATCCTCAACCCCCATCCTCATCCTCAACCCCCCATCCTCATCCTCAACCCCCCATCCTCATCCTCAACCCCCCTCCTCATCCTCAACCTCCCTCCTCATCCTCAACCTCCCTCCTCATCCTCAACCTCCCTCCTCATCCTCAACCTCCCTCCTCATCCTCAACCTCCCTCCTCATCCTCCCTCCTCAACCTCAATCCCCCCAACCTCAACCCCCATCCTCCATCTCAACCTCCCTCCTCAACCTCAATCCCCCCAACCTCAACCCCCATCCTCCATCTCAACCTCCCTCCTCAACCTCCCTCCTCAACCTCAATCCCCCCAACCTCAACCCCCATCCTCCATCTCAACCCCCCTCCTCAACCCCCCTCCTCAACCCCCCTCCTCAACCCCCCTCCTCAACCCCCCTCCTCAACCCCCCTCCTCACCCCCCCAACCTCAACCTCACCCCCCTCTTCAACCTCAACCTCAACCCCCCTCTTCAACCTCAACCTCAACCCCCCTCTTCAACCTCAACCTCAACCCCCCTCTTCAACCTCAACCCCCCTCTTCAACCTCAACCCCCCTCTTCAACCTCAACCCCCCTCTTCAACCTCAACCCCCCTCTTCAACCTCAACCCCCCCTCAACCTCAGGTATTATGGTATAGGGGTATTATGGGGGGGGGGGGTAGAATGAGGGGGAGGACGGGGGAAGGAGGAAAGAGGAGACACGGGGGGGGTTAGAGAGACACGGGGGGGGTTAGAGAGACACGGGGGGGGGTTAGAGAGACACGGGGGGGGGGTTAGAGAGACACGGGGGGGGGGTTAGAGAGACACGGGGGGGGTTAGAGAGACACGGGGGGGGTTAGAGTGACACGGGGGGGGGGTTAGAGAGACACGGGGGGATTAGAGAGACATAGGGGGGTTAGAGAGACATAGGGGGGTTAGAGAGACATAGGGGGGTTAGAGAGACATGGGGGGGCGTTGGAGAGACACGGGGGGCGTTGGAGAGACACGGGGGGGGGTTGGAGAGACACGGGGGGGGTTGGAGAGACACGGGGAGGGGTTGGAGAGACACGGGGGGGGTTGGAGAGACACAGGGGGGGGAGTTGGAGAGACACAGGGGGGGGAGTTGGAGAGACACAGGAAGGGGGGGTTGGAGAGACACAGGGGGGGGTTGGAGAGACACAGGGGGGGGGTTGGAGAGACACAGAGGGGGGGTTGGAGAGACACAGAGGGGGGTTAGAGAGACACAGGGGGGGGGTTAGAGAGAAACGAGGGGGTGGGGGAGAGTGACTTGAGTATAAGCCGAGGGGGCCCTTTTTAGCCTTAAAAAAAGGGCTGGAAAACTCGGCTTATACTCGAGTATATACTGTGTGTGTGTATGTAATATATATATATATATGTGTGTGTGTGTACAAGAGCAGCGTTGCACAAGAGGTTTCTGTTACGTCATTTGTTGGGCTCACTTACCTATAGTTTGTCTTCTCCGTTTCTCTTTCCCTCATTCTTTCTCCTTCCTTCCAATTCCTGATCTCTTCCTTCTGCCCTGTGTCTCTCTTCCTTCTGCCCTGTCTCTCTGTTCCTTCTGCCCTGTCTCTCTGGCCCTTCTGCCCTGTCTCTCTGGCCCTTCTGCCCTGTCTCTCTGGCCCTTCTGCCCTGTCTCTCTGGCCCTTCTGCCCTGTCTCTCTGGCCCTTCTGCCCTGTCTCTCTGGCCCTTCTGCCCTGTCTCTCTGGCCCTTCTGCCCTGTCTCTCTGGCCCTTCTGCCCTGTCTCTCTGGCCCTTCTGCCCTGTCTCTCTGGCCCTTCTGCCCTGTCTCTCTGGCCCTTCTGCCCTGTCTCTCTGGTCCTTCTGCTCTGTCTCTCTGGCCCTTCTGCTCTGTCTCTCTGGCCCTTTTGCTCTGTCTCTCTTTCCCTTCTGCCCTGTCTCTCTGGCCCTTCTGCCCTGTCTCTCTGGACCTCTGCTCTCTTTTCTCCCCTCTGCCCTGTCTCTCTGGCCCTTCTGCCCTGTCTCTCTGGACCTCTGCTCTCTTTACTCCCCTCTGCCCTGTCTCTCTGGCCCTTCTGCCCTGTCTCTCTGGCCCTTCTGCCCTGTCTCTCTGGCCCTTTTGCTCTGTCTCTCTGGCCTTTCTGTCCTGTCTCTCTGGCGCTTCTGCCCTGTCTCTCTGGCCCTTCTGCCCTGTCTCTCTGGCACTTCTGCACTGTCTCTCTGGCCCTTCTGCCCTGTCTCTCTGGCCCTTCTGCTCTGTCTCTCTGGCCCTTCTGCTCTGTCTCTCTGGCCCTTCTGCTCTGTCTCTCTGGCCCTTCTGCCCTGTCTCTCTGGCCCTTTTGCTCTGTCTCTCTGGCCTTTCTGTCCTGTCTCTCTGGCGCTTCTGCCCTGTCTCTCTGGACCTCTGCTCTCTTTTCTCCCCTCTGCCCTGTCTCTCTGGCACTTCTGCCCTGTCTCTCTGGCCCTTCTGCCCTGTCTCTCTGGCCCTTCTGCCCTGTCTCTCTGGCCCTTCTGCCCTGTCTCTCTGGCCCTCTGCTTCCTTTTCTCCCCTCTCTTCTTCCCTGCTGACCTCCCTCTTGCTCCCTCTCTTCTTTCCCTCTTGACTGATCTCCCTATTCGTTCTTGCTTTCTCCTCCCTGCTCACCCCTTCTTACCCCTCTATTTTCTGACCCACCTTTCCCTTCACCCCAATATCTGCCCTTGCTTTCTCTCCCTCTCCACATCTTATCACCCATTCTCCCCTGCCTCCTCACCCCAGGATCTCTCAGAAAAGCATCAGAAGACCCTCCAGCTCTTGCGCAAGCAGCAGACAATTATCTTGGATGATGAACTGATCCAGTGGAAGAGGCGGCAGCAGCTGGCTGGGAACGGCGGTCCTCCTGAGGGCAGTCTGGACTTGCTACAGACCTGGTACGTAGGATCCTGACGCCATGCTCTGCCAGGGTCTCATCATGATACGCAGCTCCACCTGCCATGCTAACAGATTGGCACTGTTGCATTGTGTAACCTCAAGAGTATCCTGCCATCTGTCAGTGAGCATAGCATGCCTCCCTCTGCCACTACGCAATGTAACCTGGGCACACCTTACCCCCTGGCATCCTTTGAAGAACTTCACTTGCAAACAGGCAAAATGTTTTTAGAGTGTAAAATAATAATAATAATAATAATAATAATAATGCTGCCTCTAATTTATTACCTGTATGTTATTATGCTGCAGACTCTATTATTTGGGTTTCTCTTTATCAACTGAGGAGGGAAGAGACTAATGCAAAGGAAGCTTCAACAAAGGTTGTTTTTGTCTATTTTTTTTTCTAAAAACATTATTCCAATTTAGGTATTCAAAATAAAATTTAGAAACAGATTTGGAGCAGTTAGTCAGTACAGCCATAACAGCCAGTTAGGCTGAGTCTAGCTTTATACCCGTGGGGGAGGAGAAGGACGTCTGATCAGAGGCAGAAAATGCAGTTTTACAAGTAAAATCACATGTAAAAAAAATGTATTTTGCAAAGTTGTTTATCTTGCTATTGGATACTTACATAATGTTGGACTACAATAATTGGGGTGAGGATGATACCAGGCACTAATATATATGTTGCATTTAATATAATGATAATGAAAGCCTTATTATCCCAATTGTATTATTAACTATCACATATATAGTTGTCGTCGCACTTTGCGAGCCTCGCGATGCAAGGTGAGCCGTCGGCCGCGAGCCACGCGGGACTTAGGCTTCAATGAGCGGGACTTAACCGCAATGAGGCCTCATCGCGAGGCCCCTGGACTTTGCAACGGATGCGAATTTACATCCCATATGACTTAGGGCCGGAAGCACGTAGATGGACTGCGGGGCTCGCAAAAATACGACTTTTTAACGGCTGAACCACCAAACTGGAAAAGCCTGCAAAACACACAAATATGCCTCAAATAAACTTACACACAGCACAGGGGAGAGCCTGGGAGCCTGTGACTGAGGTTGCAAGGTCATTTGAGGCATATTTCGTCTTTTTTAACAATTGAAAATCGCCTAAGCGAGGGGGAAAAAATGGCTGCCGGAAAACGTAAACACAGCGAAAACAAAGCAGAAGGACGTAAATACGAGCCCTAAGCAGTAAGACCTAACGCAAAACAGTAACACTTAACCCAAGGCGATAACACTCATCGCGAGGCCCCTAAAATACATGGGGGTACAGACTCGCAATGATCCCCAAAGGCGCTCCTCTCGGGACTCGCAATGAGCGCCGAAGGTGCTCAAGCACGAGGTCTATAAAGTACACATAGGGGGAGAGGCTTAAAAGCAGGAAAGCTGCTGCTCGCGTTGAGCGCCGAAGGTGATCAGACGGGCCATAACCTTGCATTGTGTGGCAAACAGCATTGCCAGGATTCAAATATTGTTTTTTTGACGGCCAAGTCGCTAGTCACATATATTAGTTATTACAAATGTTGGTAACGTTTGCGATGTTGGTCACACACTTGCTGGACTTTAAAATGGTTAATTAGGTGGCGCTCCTGTGGATGGCCACGATAGCCGACGAAAAACAGAGCACTTTGCCGCTGATCGCGATGCACGCAGGTTACTATTTTAGCAACCGAAATTGTTTCAAGCTCGTAACTCAAAAGAACCCCCCCCCCCCCCCAAAAAAAAAAATAATAACACACACAGCACAGGGGGAGAGCCAGGAATCCTGGGAGTGAGGTTGCAAGCGAATTTGAGCCATATTTGGCTTTTTTCGTGAAACGAAAATCGGCAAAGCGAGGAAAAAAATGGCGGCCCAAAAAAGGTAAAAAATCTCAAACATGATCAAAACGAGGCTGAGCAAAGCCAGGCACGCAGGACTTTGCTGAATGTTTGCGTGGCGCGTGGTGACTGCCATTAGTTTTATTTTCTGACACACAGAGGAGAAACACACAGGGAAGGGAAAGAGACACATGGCATTCCCAAGCACAAAAGTTTCCAAAGGCATTCATTGTGAGACCAGCGATGAGCGTATCTACTATCATCCCTAAGAGTGTAGAACAGTGCAACACTGGGCAGGCAGAAAAGCTGTGAATCTCCATATTGTAATGGAGATAGCATGGTCTGCCTGTTTCCTATTGGTCCACTAGTGTAACACTGGGCAGGCAGAAAGATGTAAAAAGCATGACCAGCTGTTTCCTATTGGTCCACTAGGTCAAGGCTTTCCAGCTTGTCTAGTGGGGCAGATTTTTATTGGCCATTGAGATGGTGGGCTGGTTTTATATTATACTATATGTTATACTGCAATTAAAATTACTATTTTTTTAGGCAAAAATATTCATGAATTTTGTATATGAAATAACTAAACATTTGGGGATTTATATATTTGTCCAAGTAGTTATTTCATTATGCAGCTTACATTTTTAAAGGGCCATGACTTAATTGCCTCCTACTCTCACAATATATTTAACATTCCCCTTTCTCCACCCGTGCCTCAAAACTTCACTTAAAGGGACAGTGACACAAAAATGCAGTTGAAACACATTTTATGTTGTTCAAAAGGCCAACATTGAGATATGTTGGAATAAGAATACTAAAAATAACTTTATATACCTAACAGGAGATTTTTTTAAAATGACACAGCATAGGTAAAAACCATTGAAGAGTACAAATAAATATAATTCCAGTCGGTTGGTATTAAAAATTTAGATTGACATTGTTCGATAACTGAGCCTGAATGGTTAAACTTAAATTACTTTAAATGATAATCCCACTCTGGTTAAGAAATAAGTCACAGATACTTTTAAATGACTTAATAATACATATTCTTTTTTACAGATCTTTTCACAAAATTTGTGTTTAACGTCCCTAACTGATCCCACTCGGTTATCTAACACTTTCTCTCATTTTTTTAACAACCAGTCACATTATATTTTTTTATATATGTACCTCTAATTTAAAAATACATAAATGAGACATTTGCTAAAATTAAAAAAAAAAATGAAACCTTTAAGGACAATCTTTGTGCCCTTAAAGGGCCACTGTAGTCTACAATTTTAAGCATTTAAAAGAGCATGTTTTATACATTACAAAAGCCCCACCCCTCATGAAAAATAACTTTTATATTAATTGCTGGACAGAAAATCAAATAAAAAATATAAATGTTAATTGTGCATTCTTATCTGCTTTACATTAAAATAATTGGGAACAAAAGCACAGCATGTTGCAGTTCAGACATCCATAAGACTCACTGTCACTGTTTCATATAAGGACAGAGGAGGAGATATAAATCCCACAATGTTTATATTTAATACAAATTTTCTACACTGTAGATCAATTATTTCTGGTATAATAAAACTTGTAATGTCAAAAACTTTGAGTTGATAATTAACTAATTCATAAAAAAATAATAATAATAAATAACATTTAATTTAATTTTTCCTCATATACATTTGTGGACAGTTTACATTTCATATAAAAATAACTGGGGAAATAGATTATTTTTAATGGTGAAAACTGTAATATGTTTTTTGTGTGCGTTTGAATATTCAGCAAATGTATGTAAGGAGGAAATAACTTGTCCAAAAAGCAGAAATAATTATAGGAATTAATCAAATCTAAACTCTTTTTTGAAATTAACTGGAGACAGATGTTGTTGAGACGCAGACTTCCTCGTTACTTAGGAAAACAACTTCTGGGTTGGGTAAAACAACTGCTGAGTGATGTTGAGCATTAGAGCATTTTCAATTAATAATCCTCTGTGTCCTTAAAGGAGATCAAAATATATCTTGTGTGGCTCTTATTTTGGTGTAAAGAGACTCTTTGGACATTTGTTTTGTTTTATTTCATAATAATAATAATAATACATCTATACTTGGGGAAAAAACATATTTAATTATTAACTTTTGTATTAAAATATATTTATTTATGTATTAAAATATATTTACTAATAAGTCATATATATATTTATTAATACATCTTACAAATTCAAAAATAGCATTAAGCACTCAGGACTTCGTCAGAGGTAATTTCCACAATTAGTGATACGTACATTATGCAGTCCATGGTCCTCATTCAATTGCAATTTTGCCAATTGAATAGGGCTCTATATAAGCACATAACATATTTTTTGACCGAAGTTTTTAGTTAGTGAAGACCTTGATTTTGGATAGAAGTTCAGTAACTAAAAATTTCTGTATAAAAAATATGTTATGTGCTTATATAGGGCCCTATTCAATTGGCCAACTCGCAATTGAATGAGGCTCCATGTAATTAAGAAAAGAAAAAAAAAAGCATTTTTAGATAGATAGATATAAATAATCTGTGAATGTGACCTAAAGGCAGTAATAATAAATATTATTTTTCAGTGGGGAGACAAATTAAGGTTGACCATTGTCACCACCACTATTTGTATTAGCACTTTATCCAGAACCTAGTTTATCAGATCACTAAATAGATAGGCTTTAAGGTGACACAGCAGAGGTTCCAGATATGAAATAATAGAACTATATGTAATAACTTTATCACTGGTTGACAAGTAAATATTTGGCCAAGTTAAAAGGTAAGTTTTTTTACTATAGAAAATACATGCTGTAAAAATGACATCCATTTAATAAGGAGTGCACTAAACAAATTTGGTCTCATCTTAATCATCCTCTGATATTTTACATTGATGTAATGGTTTAAATTATACCATATTTGGAACCATAAATGAGTGATTTTTCAGCATTGACTGCAGTGATTGTCTATTTACAGTGGATATAACAAGTCTACACACCCCTGTAAAAATGTCAGGTTTCTGTGCTGTAAAAAAATGAGACAAAGATAAATCATTTCAGAACTTTTTCCACCTTTAATGTGACCTATAAACTGTACAACTCAATTGAAAAACAAACTGAAATCTCTGTGCGATCTCTCTCTCTGTGCGATCTCTCTCTCTGTGCGATCTCTCTCTCTGTGCGATCTCTCTCTCTCTGTGCGATCTCTCTCTCTCTCTGTGCGATCTCTCTCTCTCTCTGTGCGATCTCTCTCTCTCTCTGTGCGATCTCTCTCTCTCTCTGTGCGATCTCTCTCTCTCTCTGTGCGATCTCTCTCTCTCTCTCTGTGCGATCTCTCTCTCTCTGTGCGATCTCTCTCTCTCTCTGTGCGATCTCTCTCTCTCTCTGTGCGATCTCTCTCTCTCTCTGTGCGATCTCTCTCTCTCTCTGTGCGATCTCTCTCTCTCTCTGTGATCTCTCTCTCTCTGTGATCTCTCTCTCTCTGTGCGATCTCTCTCTCTCTCTGTGCGATCTCTCTCTGTGCGATCTCTCTCTCTCTCTGTGCGATCTCTCTCTCTCTCTGTGCGATCTCTCTCTCTCTCTGTGATCTCTCTCTCTCTGTGCGATCTCTCTCTCTCTCTGTGCGATCTCTCTCTCTCTCTGTGCGATCTCTCTCTCTCTCTCTGTGCGATCTCTCTCTCTGTGCACTCTCTCTCTCTCTCTGTGCACTCTCTCTCTCTCTCTCTGTGCACTCTCTCTCTATATCTCTCTCTGTCTGTGCCCTTCCTCTGTGCATGCATCTGCATTTCTCTCTCCCACCTTCTGACACAGTTTGCTTATTAAAGTGGGCACACACATATTATGTTTTTTTTGAACATACAGATTTAATAAGGTACAAAATAATTTCAGAAATGAAACAAAATAAGCACATCCTTTATATTTTTACTTTATATACAATTATTTGTCACTGCTACTTTTGCAGGGGAGGGTAAACAAATGGGATGTCCATAATTGTTTTAGCTGCCACATTCCCATTCCTCAGATACATGCGGTCTCTGTATTCACAAAACAATGGTGGATTCCACTGCAGCGTGATGGCACACATTAAATGCATTGTTTCTATATTCAAAACATAAATTGCAATTTTTTTTAAATGTAATTTTTAAAAATAGTATTATTTTAAGTGGTTCTCTAACTGTATATTAAAAGAAACGAAAGCAACCAAATCTTATCTGCATTGACAGTTAGATTTGTAAATATGCCTTTACTATACTGTCTTTAATGTGCCAAATAATATTCCATCTCTTCAATTGATAGGTGTGAGAAGCTGGCAGAGATCATATGGCAGAATCGGCAGCAGATCCGGCGGGCAGAGCACTTGTGCCAGCAGCTGCCCATCCCAGGTCCAGTGGAGGAGCTTCTGGCTGAACTGAATGCCACCATCACCGACATCATCTCCGCCCTGGTCACCAGGTAACTCCATGAGCTCACAGAGCAGAGTTGAGTTCGTGGCCCTCTGTCTTTCTGGCAGGGACAATCTAATATATATATATATATATATATATACATATATATACATACATACAAGGTCCAGTTACATTATTATGACCACCAGCTAATATCCCGAATAACTGCCATGTGCAGCACGGACAGCAGCTAGACACCGTGATAGTGAGTCAATAAGATGCTGGAAGGCTGACAAGGGTATCTGAAGCCATGCAGACTGCAGTGCATCCGACAGCTGCTGCAGAGTGCGTGGTGGAGGATCCATGCAGAGAACATGGTGATCGATTGGGTTTCAAGTCCGGAGAATATGGAGGCCAGGGAAGTACCTGGAAGTCTTCCTCGTGCTCCTTCAACTACTCCTGGGCAATTCTGTATGACAGGTATGAGTGGACCCAAGCATTCCCCAGACCATTACGCTGCCGCCATCAGCTTGTGTTCTTCCAACAATGGTATTTGTTTATTGACACACCAATGTCCATCCAGTCGATGGAGCAGAAAACAGGACTCATCAGAGAACGCAATCCTTTGCCAATCAGAAGAGGTCCAATTTTGGTACTGTTGTGCAAATTGAAGCGCTTCTGACGATGATCCCTCATCCTCATGGGTGCAGTGACCAGCCGTTAGCTTTGGATCCCCATACACAACAGGGTCTCTGTACTGTCATTTTAGACACCCGTCTGGTAGCCCCCTGGTTCGTTTGGATGGTGAGCTGCTCCGCTGTAGCGCGTCGGTTGGCCCTCACACACCTTAACAGCCGACGTTCACCTCTGACAATGGCGCAGTTTATCCAGTCACTGTACAGTTTAACCACAGCAGCATGTGAACATTTCACAAACTGCACTCTTTCAGAAATACTGCCACCCTTGGCCCAGAAGCCAATGATCATCCTCTTTTCAAAGACTGATAAATTGTTCATTTTACCCATGACCACAATCTTTGATATGTTTGCAGAATGGCTACATTTCACCTTATATACCCACCAAGCTCTCTCCTTTCCAGTTAGATGGAGAGGAGAAAGGAGAGCAAAGATAGAAAAGGAGAGAGGGAAGGGAGGGGAGCAAGGAAAGGAGAGTGAAGAAGTGAGGGGGGAGGAGAAAGAGAGAGCAAGGAAGAGGAGCGAGAAAAGGAGAGAAAAGACAAAGGGAAGAGAGAGAGCAAAGACAGGAGGGAGAGGAGCAAGGAAAGGAGAGAGAGAGAGAGAGGAGGAAAGGAGGGAGAGAAGAGAGAGGAGGAAAGGAGGGAGAGAAGAGAGAGGAGGAAAGGAGGGAGAGAAGAGAGAGGAGGAAAGGAGGGAGAGAAGAGAGAGGAGGAAAGGAGGGAGAGAAGAGAGAGGAGGAAAGGAGGGAGAGAAGAGAGAGGAGGAAAGGAGGGAGAGAAGAGAGAGGAGAAAAGGAGAGTGAAGAAGAGAGGGGGAGAAGAAAGAGAGCAAGGAAGAGGAGCGAGAAAAGGAGAGAAAAGACAAAGGGAAGAGAGAGAGCAAAGACAGGAGGGAGAGGAGCAAGGAAAGGAGAAAGAGAGCGGAGGAAAGGAGAGTGAAGAAGAGAAATGTGGGAAAGGAGAGAGAATGATGAGCAAAGACAAAAGGAGAGCGAGAGGTTGGAGAGAGGAAAGGAGAGTGGAGAAGAGAGAGATGAGGAAAGGAGAGTGGAGAAGAGAGATGAGGAAAGGAGAGTGGAGAAGAGAGAGATGAGGAAAGGAGAGTGGAGAAGAGAGAGATGAGGAAAGGAGAGTGGAGAAGAGAGAGATGAGGAAAGGAGAGTGGAGAAGAGAGAGATGAGGAAAGGAGAGTGGAGAAGAGAGAGATGAGGAAAGGAGAGTGGAGAAGAGAGAAATGAGGAAAGGAGAGTGGAGAAGAGAGAGATGAGGAAAGGAGAGTGGAGAAGAGAGAGATGAGGAAAGGAGAGTGGAGAAGAGAGAGATGAGGAAAGGAGAGTGGAGAAGAGAGAGATGAGGAAAGGAGAGTGAAGAAGAGAAATGTGGGAAAGGAGAGCGAGAGCGATGAGCAAAGACGGAAAAGGAGAGCAAGATGGGAAAGAGAAAAGAACAAAGGACAGTGGAGAAAGAGATGGGGAAGGAGAGAGAGAGAGAAGGGAGAGCAAAGACAGAAGTAGAGAGAGAAAGGAAAGGGAAGCAAAGACGAAAAAGTACAGTGGAAATGAGAGTGGAGAAGAGAGAGAGGGGAAAGAGAAGGGAGATGGTAGAGGAAAGGGGAGAAGAGAGAAATGAGAGTGATAGTGGAAAAGAAAGAGAGAAAAGGGGAGGAGACCGAGGGAAGCTTGCACCTGACAATTAAGCACTTCTTGCTCGCCATTTAATCTTAAATAATACTTTTACAGAACTGAATTCTTTTTGATGATCAGTGCCTAATTAAAACATGTAGTGTTTCAAGAGGGGACTTGGTTCAAGCAGTAAAAATAAAAACAACATACCTCTTAGATCCAGTATTTTGTAAGATTATAAACCGTTGTTCTTTTCTTTTCTTTATACAGCACCTTTATAATTGAGAAGCAGCCTCCACAGGTTCTAAAGACGCAGACAAAGTTTGCAGCCACTGTGCGGCTTTTGGTAGGAGGCAAACTGAACGTCCACATGAACCCACCTCAAGTGAAGGCCACCATTATTAGTGAGCTGCAGGCCAAGGCTTTACTGAAGAACGAGAACACACGCAAGTAAGTGTTCAGACCATCACCCCCCTTCCGGCACCTCTCCTCCATGCCTTTGTTGGTTATTTATTAAAATAATGTTTATTGAACCCTTAAACTAATATAAACAGGTATAAACTGTAAGGATGAATAGAAGACAACTTTGGCTTCTGCTGGGTATATACAATCAGTCACTCGTTCCTCTGCTACGCACCTTCCGAGAATGAGTTTCAATGACTTGCAAAGTATTTCAGAACATCACTTCTCCCTTGCAAACTGGTGCAGGATAAAGCACAATAATTACTTTTGATGTAACTAAGTCAATATTTAATCACTAATAAAAATGGAAATTGTTTTCCCCACATCATTTTATGACTGTATGTACTAGAGTTCAGCAGTTTTGGTGATTTAGAACATTATTGGCAATTTTACAGGACATTTCTATTTATATAAAAATATTGAAATCTAGCAGTTCAACTTTTACCTTGTTTGTAGGTTTCTTTCCTATCAACCCTCTTCTCTTGGTCTCTTCGATTATTAAGATTATTGCTCATACAATAGGGTTTCAATTGGTCAGAAATAAAATGAGTACTTGGAAACAAATCAGCTTTGCTTTTAAATATATAATGTTTTGGCTTTCAGTAGATCTACTTCTCTCCATCATATGGTGCTGGAGTCTTTAACTATTGTCCTCATAACACTGTTTTGCCTCCTTCCCTGCAGTGGTTATTGCAGGCAAACCTATAGGGTTCAGAAAAAAAAATAGGACAGCCTCCTGGGCAGATCTTTTTTCACATGTGGACACCTAAGGTAGTGTAGAGAAGCAGATCTGCTAGAATCTACACTAACTACTAACTTTAAATGCAAGTTTTAAGAGATACACTGAATTTATTTTTTCTGAATACAGATTTTGGTGGTTAAAGGGCCACTGTAATGATCACACAATAAACTAGCCGTGTGGGGGTTCGGTGATAACAAAAGGTGCCATGACAGTGACTCCATGACTAACGTGTCCTCCTCCTTATAGTGAAAGCAGCGGGGAGATCCTGAACAACTGTTGTGTCATGGAATATCACCAGGCCACCGGCACCCTCAGCGCCCACTTCAGGAATATGGTAATCAAAATGGCACCCGCCTTGTCTCCTCTGTAAATCAGTATTTTCACTGGAGTTATGGTTGAACACAAAACCTAAAATGGCATTATGTTTCCCAGCGAATGCTCCTACCACAGTAACTGGGTGATTGCCTCTTTAGCCTCTAGTTATTAGTGCCAGTCCCAGAATAAAATGGCTGTTTAATGTTTTACTGGATAATGGAACCACTTCATCTTTATTGTTTCTAATGGCCATGTAGCTTCTCTCTGCATAGAGCTCCAAATCGGTCTAACGGTCACAGCCTGAACGTTATTTTTCTATGTGGGTGGGATTCAGGAGCTGTAAAACAATAACTAATAATGATAATATTGAAGTACATGATTTTCACCCTCCATCTGATGGCGCTGCATTCAGGGCCCCATGTTTGATGCATTGTATTTCTCATTGCTTCATCTCCGCAGCGCCAGTATATCTATCACTAACATCCTGCGTCAGAATAGCCACTTGATATATTTTGGGTAATTCCTGTCCTTTTTCCCATTAGTCCCTGAAGAGAATAAAACGATCAGACAGACGAGGCGCCGAGTCTGTGACGGAGGAGAAATTCACCATTCTGTTCGAGTCGCAGTTCAGTGTCGGAGGGAACGAGCTGGTGTTCCAAGTCAAGGTATCAGAGCACCGGGTTATGGGGAAACCACTATTACCCTTTATTTATAACTCCCCAACATTTGCAGTAAAATAAAAAACGAAATCTCAAATTTGCCATCATGAATATAAATGTACATTTTGTCTTTCTCTCCACCTCTCAACTCTTTCTCTACCCTTTTTATCCTAATTCTACCCTTCTTTCTTCCTCTGTACCTTCTTTCATTTCTTCTCTTTCCCCTATCACTTTCTACTGTGCTTTGCTGCTGTCCATCTCCTCCCCCCTCTTTCTTACTCTCCACATCCCTTAGCCCTCCCCACTCTTCCTCTAACTCTTTATTCCGTCCCCATCCCTTCTCTCTCCCAATCCCTTCTCTATCTCTTTTATACTCTCCCTATTTTTCCTTCCCACTCTCTTTTTCTTCCTCTTACCACCCCTTCTCTCTCTTGCTTCCTCTCACCACCCCTTCTGTCTCTTTTGTTCCTCCCCATTTTTCCTTCCCACTCTTTCTCTATCTTTTTCCTCCTCTCACACCCCTTCTCTCTCTCTCTTGCTTCTTCTCACACCCTTCTCTCCGTCTCTTGCTTCTTCTCACACCCATCTCTCTCTTGCTTCCTCTCACCACCCCTTCTCTCTCTCGCTTCCTCTCACCGTCCCTTCTCTCTATCTCTCTCTCTTGCTTCCTCTCACTGTCCCTTCTCTCTTTCTCTCTTGCTTCCTCTCACTGTCCCTTCTCTCTTTCTCTCTTGCTTCCTCTCACCGTCCCTTCTCTCTCTCTTGCTTCCTCTCACCGTCCCTTCTCTCTCTCTTGCTTGCTCTCACCGTCCCTTCTCTCTCTCTCTCTTGCTTCCTCTCACCGTCCCTTCTCTCTCTCTCTCTCTTGCTTCCTCTCAGTTTCTTCTCTCTCTCTCTTGCTTCCTCTCACCGTCCCTTCTCTCTCTCTCTCTTGCTTTCTCCCACCGTCCCTTCTCTCTCTCTCTCTTGCTTCCTCTCACCGTCCCTTCTCTCTCTCTCTTGCTTCCTCTCACCGCCCCTTCTCTCTCTTGCTTCCCCTCACCGTCCCTTCTCTCTCTCGCTTGCTTCCACTCACTGTCCCTTCTCTCTCGCTTGCTTCCACTCACTGTCCCTTCTCTCTCTCTTGCTTCCTCTCCCTGTCCCTTCTCTCTCTCTCTTGCTTCCTCTCACTGTCCCTTCTCTCTCTCTCTCTCTTGCTTCCCCTCACCGTCCATTCTCTCTCTCTCTCTTGCTTCCCCTCACCGTCCCTTCTCTCTCTCTCTTGCTTCCCCTCACCGTCCCTTCTCTCTCTCTCTTGCTTCCTCTCACCGTCCCTTCTCTCTCTCTTGCTTGCTCTCACCGTCCCTTCTCTCTCTTGCTTCCTCTCACCGTCCCTTCTCTCTCTCTCTCTTGCTTCCTCTCACCGTCCCTTCTCTCTCTCTCTCTTGCTTCCTCTCACAGTTTCTTCTCTCTCTCTCTTGCTTCCTCTCACCGTCCCTTCTCTCTCTCTCTCTTGCTTTCTCCCACCGTCCCTTCTCTCTCTCTCTCTTGCTTCCTATCACCGTCCCTTCTCTCTCTCTCTTGCTTCCTCTCACCGCCCCTTCTCTCTCTTGCTTCCCCTCACCGTCCCTTCTCTCTCTCGCTTGCTTCCACTCACTGTCCCTTCTCTCTCTCTCTTGCTTCCTCTCCCTGTCCCTTCTCTCTCTCTCTTGCTTCCTCTCCCTGTCCCTTCTCTCTCTCTCTTGCTTCCTCTCCCTGTCCCTTCTCTCTCTCTCTTGCTTCCTCTCACTGTCCCTTCTCTCTCTCTCTCTCTTGCTTCCCCTCACCGTCCATTCTCTCTCTCTCTTGCTTCCCCTCACCGTCCCTTCTCTCTCTCTCTTGCTTCCCCTCACCGTCCCTTCTCTCTCTCTCTTGCTTCCCCTCACCGTCACTTCTCTCTCTCTCTTGCTTCCCCTCACCGTCCCTTCTCTCTCTCTCTCTTGCTTCCCCTCACCGTCCCTTCTCTCTCTCTCTCTTGCTTCCCCTCACCGTCCCTTCTCTCTCTCTCTCTCTCTCCCCCTCACCGTCCCTTCTCTCTCTCTCTCTCGCTTCCCCTCACCGTCCCTTCTCTCTCTCTCTTGCTTCCCCTCACCGTCCCTTCTCTCTCTCGCTTGCTTCCACTCACTGTCCCTTCTCTCTCTCTCTTGCTTCCTCTCCCCGTCCCTTCTCTCTCTCTCTTGCTTCCTCTCACCGTCCCTTCTCTCTATCTCTCTCTCTTGCTTCCTCTCACCGTCCCTTCTCTCTCTCTTGCTTCCTCTCACCGTCCCTTCTCTCTCTCTTGCTTGCTCTCACCGTCCCTTCTCTCTCTTGCTTCCTCTCACCGTCCCTTCTCTCTCTCTCTCTCTTGCTTCCTCTCACCGTCCCTTCTCTCTCTCTCTCTTGCTTCCTCTCACAGTTTCTTCTCTCTCTCTCTTGCTTCCTCTCACCGTCCCTTCTCTCTCTCTCTCTTGCTTTCTCTCACCGTCCCTTCTCTCTCTCTCTCTTGCTTCCTCTCACCGTCCCTTCTCTCTCTCTCTTGCTTCCTCTCACCGCCCCTTCTCTCTCGCTTGCTTCCACTCACTGTCCCTTCTCTCTCTCTCTTGCTTCCTCTCCCCGTCCCTTCTCTCTCTCTCTTGCTTCCTCTCACCGTCCCTTCTCTCTCTCTCTCTCTCTCTCTTGCTTCCCCTCACCGTCCCTTCTCTCTCTCTCTCTCTCTTGCTTCCCCTCACCGTCCCTTCTCTCTCTCTCTCTCTCTTGCTTCCCCTCACCGTCCCTTCTCTCTCTCTCTCTTGCTTCCCCTCACCGTCCCTTCTCTCTCTCTCTCTCTCTTGCTTCCCCTCACCGTCCCTTCTCTCTCTTGCTTCCCCTCACCGTCCCTTCTCTCTCTCTCTCTTGCTTCCCCTCACCGTCCCTTCTCTCACTCTCTCTTGCTTACCCTCACCGTCCCTTCTCTCTCTCTCTCGCTTCCCCTCACCGTCCCTTCTCTCTCTCTCTCTCTCGCTTCCCCTCACCGTCCCTTCTCTCTCTCTTGCTTCCTCTCCCCGTCCCTTGTCTCTCTCTCTTGCTTCCTCTCACCGTCCCTTCTCTCTATCTCTCTTGCTTCCTCCTACCGTCCCTTCTCTCTCTCTTGCTTCCTCTCACCGTCCCTTCTCTCTCTTGCTTGCTCTCGCCGTCCCTTCTCTCTCTCTCTCTCTTGCTTCCTCTCACAGTTTCTTCTCTCTCTCTCTTGCTTCCTCTCACCGTCCCTTCTCTCTCTCTCTTGCTTTCTCTCACCGTCCCTTCTCTCTCTTGCTTCCTCTCACCTTCCCTTCTCTCTCTCTCTTGCTTCCTCTCACCGCCCCTTCTCTCTCTTGCTTCCCCTCACCGCCCCTTCTCTCTCTTGCTTCCCCTCACCGCCCCTTCTCTCTCTTGCTTCCCCTCACCGCCCCTTCTCTCTCTTGCTTCCCCTCACCGTCCCTTCTCTCTCTTGCTTGCTTCCACTCACTGTCCCTTCTCTCTCTCTCTTGCTTCCTCTCCCCGTCCCTTCTCTCTCTCTCTTGCTTCCTCTCACCGTCCCTTCTCTCTCTCTTGCTTCCCCTCACCGTCCCTTCTCTCTCTCTCTTGCTTCCCCTCACCGTCCCTTCTCTCTCTCTCTTGCTTCCCCTCACCGTCCCTTCTCTCTCTTGCTTGCTTCCACTCACTGTCCCTTCTCTCTCTCTCTTGCTTCCTCTCCCCGTCCCTTCTCTCTCTCTCTTGCTTCCTCTCACCGTCCCTTCTCTCTCTCTTGCTTCCCCTCACTGTCCCTTCTCTCTCTCTCTTGCTTCCTCTCCCCGTCCCTTCTCTCTCTCTTGCTTCCTCTCACCGTCCCTTCTCTCTATCTCTCTCTCTTGCTTCCTCTCACCATCCCTTCTCTCTTTCTCTCTTGCTTCCTCTCACCGTCCCTTCTCTCTCTCTCTCTCTCTCTTGCTTCCCCTCACCGTCCCTTCTCTCTCTCTTGCTTCCCCTCACCGTCCCTTCTCTCTCTCTCTCTCTTGCTTCCCCTCACCGTCCCTTCTCTCTCTCTCTTGCTTCCTCTCACCGTCCCTTCTCGCTCTCTCTTGCTTCCTCTCACCGTCCCTTCTCTCTCTCTTGCTTCCTCTCAGCGTCCCTTCTCTCTCTCTCTTGCTTCCTCTCACCGTCCCTTCTCTCTCTCTCTCTCTCTTGCTTCCTCTCACCGTCCCTTCCCTCTCTCTCTCTTGCTTCCTCTCACCGTCCCTTCTCTCTCTCTTGCTTCCTCTCACCGTCCCTTCCCTCTCTCTCTCTTGCTTCCTCTCACCGTCCCTTCCCTCTCTCTCTCTTGCTTCCTCTCACCATCCCTTCTCTCTCTCTTGCTTCCTCTCACCGTCCCTTCTCTCTCTCTCTCTCTCTTGCTTCCTCTCAGCGTCCCTTCTCTCTCTCTTGCTTCCTCTCACCGTCCCGTTCTCTCTCTCTCTTGCTTCCTCTCACCGTCCCTTCTCTCTCTTGCTTCCTCTCACCGTCCCTTCTCTCTCTCTCTCTCTCTTGCTTCCTCTCAGCGTCCCTTCTCTCTCTCTTGCTTCCTCTCACCGTCCCGTTCTCTCTCTCTCTTGCTTCCTCTAACCGTCCCTTCTCTCTCTCTCTCTTGCTTCCTCTCGCCGTCCCTTCTCGCTCTCTCTTGCTTCTTCTCACACCCCTTCTCTCTCTCTTGCCGTCAGTAACTTTGTGTTAATCTGATGTAGTTTAATTACATTCATGTGATGGAGTAGAAGAACATTTAATTACTTAAGATAAGATTTATCTTCAGCTCCTAAAAGTTGCTGAACTGATTCATTGTTTTGCAATGAAGTAACAAGTGAAATGTTTAATTTAGTACGGTCTGCCACTTCCTGCTGGCGTCACTCGCACAAACTCCAACTGTTCTGCTCTCCTTGCAGACGCTGTCTCTTCCCGTTGTGGTGATTGTCCATGGAAGCCAAGACAATAACGCCACCGCGACAGTCTTATGGGACAACGCATTCGCAGAACCAGTAAGTAGTCATCTGACCAGCTCGCTCTCAATAGATCCCTGTAGTCATATACTTAAACTATGCTTATTTGAAGAATGATGTCCTTAGAATATAAAAAATAATAATACAGCCTCTAATTTATTAACATTTATATCCAATTATGCTGCTGTGGAATCTGCCATTTTGTTTTCTGCTGAGATTTTTTAATGCTTTGGAAGCTTCTGTTATAATGTGAAAATGGCAGCTAAAATTGCCAGTGATTTCAACAGCACTGATGGAAAACTAATTCGGTTACAAGGACATTACCTCCAGGGAAAGTAGTGATATAAGCCCACAAAACAAAATGGAAGACAAAAGTAAACTAATTGCATAAAAAAGTTACAAAATGTTCTTATTGCACTTATTGATGATGTCACTTCTCCCCTGCGCAGGGCCGGGTGCCGTTTGTTGTCCCAGACAAAGTGCTGTGGCCCCAGCTTTGCGACGCGCTCAACATGAAGTTTAAGGCGGAGGTTCAGAGCAATCGGGGGCTCGGCGATGAGAACCTGGTGTTCCTGGCGCAGAAACTGTTCAACAGCACAGGCTCCCACAAGGAAGATTACAGCAGCATGACCGTGTCCTGGGCGCAGTTCAACCGGGTGAGCGTCTGACGGGGCGTCATGCATTATAACATTAGTTGTGTGTTTTGGGAGCTGATATCTTATAATGGCTAGCAGAGGGGTTGGATCGGAAGCTTTCATGGCTATTGCCCATTTGTATCAGCAGATTCTCAAAATAATCCAATATATTTATACACAAGGAAAGCAGCTTAAAGGGAGCTTTATTGTTATTAATGTGTTTTATATCCATATAACTAGATCCTGTGTAGGAGGTAGGATCTTTATCCTTTGTACATGATGTGACCTGTCCCGTCTAATATGTTTTCTCAGGAGAATCTGCCCGGCTGGAATTACACTTTTTGGCAATGGTTTGATGGGGTCATGGAAGTGCTGAAAAAGCATTTAAAGCCACATTGGAATGATGGGTGAGTGGGAGAGAGGTAGTATTCACACCCATAAGCCTTCTCGGCGCCCGGCCTATCCTCTGTCCTTTTTTTTTTTTTTAACCTCTATATACCCAGAATCCTCTCTTCAAGGTTTATAACTCTTTTATTTATACCAAGGATTCTCTGTTGGGCGCCTAGCTCCCTTCTTTCTCCCTTGACCCTTTTTATATTCATCCTCCCAACCCATAATTAGCAACCACATTTCATTTATTTTTTAAATATCTTACATTGTTATAAGATTATTTCCCTGTACTCTTCAAATATCCTCCAAAAGCTTCCAGATCCTTAAACAATTTCATAAGTAAACCGTGCTAATTCAATAAGTTTCAATCTTTACCTGCCCTTTTAAATGTAGTTATATTTATGAATGTAAACAAAAACTTGACTCTATTGTTAAGAATTAACTAAAGTTTTGAATGAGTGGTTTTAACCTTCTTCCATACTCCACCCCATGCATTGGCCAGTGGCACAAGTTAGAAACTGGTGAGCAGGCTGAATAAAGAAATGCTACATTCCATTATTCACTCTATATTAGATATATTGTACCTTTTCACCCATTGCAAAACATGTAGATATAGCCTGTTAGTAAAGGTGTGTATGAAAGTGTAGTTGTGGTTTGAAGCCCTCACTGCATTTTAAAATTGTCTTTCTTATTGTTTAAGAAAAAAAAGAATATATATATAAACGTTATAGTGGTGATATTAGACATATATGAAAGTTCTGATGCTTTTAAAATAATTATTTAAACTAATAAGACATCATGGTAAAAAGTGGAAAAGAAGAATTCAAACCCACAACATATAGTTCTAAAACAGGTGCTTTGAGCCACCGAACCATGTCTCAAGACAAATTAGTTTAACGGTCACAGCCTGAACGTTATTTTTCTATGTGGGTGGGATTCAGGAGCTGTACAAACAATAACTAATAATGATAATATTGAAGTAAATTATTTTTTCACGTGATTTTCACCCTCCATCTGATGGCGGTGCATTCAGTGCCCCCTGTCTGATGCATTGTATTTCTCATTGCTTCATCTGTGCAGCGCCATATTGGGATTTGTCAACAAGCAACAGGCCCACGACATGTTGGTAAATAAGAGGGACGGGACTTTCCTGCTTCGATTCAGTGACTCCGAAATTGGGGGCATCACAATTGCCTGGAAATTTGAGTTGCGTAAGTTTCCTACACACCCTAAATACACACAAAGCGGATTGATGAGGTCATCAGAGGAGGGCGACTAAAATGGGGCAAGATCTGAAAAACACAACCTATAAGGAAACTCCATGACATGAATATGTATAGATTGGAGGGGACGCCATGATATTAAAATGTAAAGAGTTGATGGGAGAGCTGATATGAGAGGGATCTGCAGATATATCTATTGGTTTAATAAAGATCAGGAGGGAAACATCTCCCCGAAGAAGAACAAGAGGTTATGATGTGAATTTGGAAACGGAATAATTTAGAGGCAATGTAAGAAAGTGCTACTTTACAGAAAGTATAGTAGCTAATGTGAGGTGGTAGAGCCAAACACAAGCGAGCAATTTAAGAATGTCTTGGATAAGTATGAGGGCAATCCTTGAGGCTTAATGAAACCAAACTTTTAGGTAGATAGAATGAACAGGCAAGATGGGCTGTTTTTTGTTCTTATTTGCTGTCAGATTTATGTGAATTTTAGAGTAAAATGTAAACAAAAAAGTTGATTAGTAGAAATCTCAGTGTTAGATTCCAAATTGCACATCAAATGAAAAAGTTACAGGCTGTATATTATTATTTCAATTGCAAAACATTTTTCTTCCAAAAAAAAGACTAAAACTACAGTTGTCATTTAAGAGCCGTTAGCACTTTTTGGCCTAGTGGTACTATGACCATGGCGCCATCTTGGACGTATGTGGCTTATGCTAACACAGTTTGTGTCATTTTCCCAGCGGACAGAGCGCTCTGGAACCTGATGCCGTTCACCACTCGTGATTTCTCAGTGCGTTCGTTGGCCGACAGACTGGGGGATCTTAATTACCTTATTTACGTGTTCCCTGACCGACCTAAAGATGAAGTTTTCTCCAAGTATTACACGCCTGTACTCTGCAACCCCTGTAAGTCCCTGCGTGTAGCGCGTGTGATTGGATCGTGACATATACGGCTAGAGCATATGCACAAATGAGGGATGTTTACAAGCAGAGCTTTAAGGAAAATAGATGTTTTCTGTGTTTTACTAGGTATATAATAGTCCTGTGTATGTATTTACTTTTATATACTTATAAAACAGAAATCTGTCCAGGGAATTGTCTTCACCGGCATTTAGCTGGTTGTCTGCCTCATTCCTTGTAGGCAAAACAAAATTAGGACAACCTCCTAAACACCTAATAGGGGGTGGAGATAAGCACATCAAGTGCCTCTACTAAGAAGCAGCAATGCTAATTTCAATGTCCGTTTTTAAGAGATATATATTTTTAATAATATTAATGAAACAAATGATACCCTATTGTCCAAATTTTCAAAGAATTTTATATACAACTTTTTCAGGTTTACAGCTGTAGATCTTGAGACTGATGCTGATTGTCTTATCATAATTTTGCTTTATATAGGTGCAGAGGGATTTTTAAAATCATTTTTTATTAAATGCATAACTCAAAATCCAACTAAAATAAGTATTTTTAACATATATTAACAAAAAATAATAAAATATAATTGACGTATAGTGAAACATTACATTTCCATAAGGAAACACAGCTCTTATTTTAAGGTCATTGTTGCAGTTGTCCATTTACTTATATTACATTCTAACACATGTATTTTATGTCTTTACTTACCAGTGAAGTATGTAAGAAACTAACAACGTGAGCATAAGGACACTTTTAGGGAAATCTACATTTTTGAAGAATCTGTTTGCATTATGCCTGACTTAAAAGCTTGGATCCTGAGGGGATGTTCTTATCTACTGGACAGTGTAGGGAGAGGGTGGGGATTTATTAAATAACTGGAGCCTTAGGTATTTGACACCTCCCCTTTACAAGGCAGCTTGTAAGTATAAATGCAAGCCTTGCTCCTACAAAAAAAAATGTAAACGCGGCTCTCACACTTCTCTTCCCTCACCAAAGTATTAAGGTTGCTAGCAGAGTCTTTATTTTCTAAAACTAGTTTTATGAGATTATTCTGTGCAATTATGATCATTTTTTTCAAATATATATTGATTTTTTTCCATTATAAGGTGTTTAAATACGATGCATTCTCATTATTTCTAAAATAAAGTGGTTGTCCAGTCTCTATCTACTCTCAAAAGCGTGTCACTCTAATTAAAATGATTGTCCAAAAAAAAAAAAAGATTGTGTGTATATAGTAATAATCTGATAATTCATCTAGATCACTGGTCATTACACACGCACACATTACATACATGGATAAATATTTATGTATAGATATATATTTACACTCCTCTTATTTTCTGTTCTGTTACCTACAGCTAAAGCGGACGGCTACGTTAAGCCACAGATCAAGCAAGTGGTCCCTGAGTAAGTAGCATCATATATTCAAAGTATCAGCTACTATTAGCTACCTCTATACAGGATCTGGGTACAGCAGGGGGTGATAATATAATGTGAGTCCTGGAGCCATCAATGTCTGGGGTAAAAGCATCACATAACATGGCAAATCAACAAGTGGTAAAGGCTTTCACAAGGTCCTTATGGCCATTGTAATATGTGTGTGTATATAGTGCTGGCTATATGGTGAATGTCCATCAGGGACCAGTGTTCCTGGATTCATGACACACACACACATGTATGTATGTGTTGCTACGGATAACATGATCATCCAGCTACACGAAGACCAGCAAGGCCAAGTTAGGCACAACAATGACCTATCTGAGCCCTTCCCAATAAGCAACGGCATGAAGCCGGGCTGTGTTCTTGCACCCACTGTATTTGTACTATTCTTCAGTATGATGCTGCAAAAGGCCACAACCGACCTTGATGTTGAGGATGGACTCTACGTCCGATTCCGTACAGACAGCAGTCTGTTCAACCTGAGGGGACTAAAGACCCACACCAAGACAGTGGAAAGACTTGTTCGAGAGCTACTCTTCGCCAACCATGCTGCCCTTGTTTCCCATATGGCGACAGCTTTGCAGCAAATGACATCTTGCTTCACCAAGGCTGCCGAGCTCTTCGGTCTAGAAGTTAGTTAGTTGGAAGAAGACTGAAGTTCACCACCAGCCAGCACCTCGGGAATATTACTGTCCTCCTTGCATCACTATTGGCGAGTCTAAGCTGAAAACAGTCCAACAGTTTACATACCTGGGTTGCATCATCTCCTCTGACGCAAAGGTTGACAAGGAAATTGACAACAGACTGGCAAAGGCAAGTGGTGCATTTGGCAAGTTATATAAAAGAGTTTAAAAAAAAAAGCATCTGAACAAGTGCACAAAGGTCAACGTGTATGGAGCTGTTGTGCTGACAACCCTTGGTTACCTACCGACACCACCTACGACTTCTTGAGCGCTTTCATCAATGCTACCTCCGCACCATCCTCAACATTCACTGGAATGACCACATCCCCTACACTGAAGTCCTAGAACAGGCAGGAATCACAGTCATTGAGGCCATACTCTTGAAGTAGTTGTTACGCTGGGCAGGACACATCTCTAGGATGGAGGATGATCGACTTCCATAGATTGTGCTATATGGTGAGCTCACCACTGGCACTCGTGACAGAGGAAAGCCAAATAGGAGGTACAAGGATTCACTGAAACGGTCCCTTGCTGCCGTCGTTGATGGTCCTCCTTCGCTTAAGGCCGAAAGGTATGGGGAAGTACCATTCACCAGGCTGTCTCCTCTTTCGAGACCACACGCAGGGCTGGTCTTGAGGACAAGAGGTAACGTAGAAAAAATGGTGTCACTACAGCACCCAACCAAGAACAAACCTTCCCGTGCAACCACTGTAGTCAAGTCTGCCTGTCCTACATTGGCTTTCTCAGCCACCTAAAAGCCCATAGATGTGGACACCCTTCCTAAATCTTTGTGCGCGAAGCCAAGCCAATATATATATATATCAGGCTCTTCTTCTCAACTTTTCCACATCGTGTCTCCAACGTAACCATCTCACCTTCCATGCTCTCATCTACTCTTTTATGCTCCTGTGAGCTACACTACTTCCTCCACTCACTATCTCCTCCCTCGTGTCATAAGCGACTGCTACTCCCATTTGCATCTCCCTTTCCTCTCTCTCCTTCTGGCCTCTGGAGATACATTTCCTAATTCAGAGCCTGACCAGGTTACATTATCTGACCTCTAGGGACAGATAACATATTGCACACCTGAGCCATTCACCTAACAATCTCAGATACCTTCCTACCTAAGTAAACTTTTATTTTCTTCAATACCGGTGCTATCCCCTATCTGTTCCTCCCCTGGTCTCTGCCTCTTCCATTCCTTTTGATTGTAAGTAGCGAGTTTCCAGTCTTGTTGGGTGCTTTGAAAAAAAGCACTTTCTGCAACCATTCTAAGCTCAAAACAGGGCCCTCCATTTTTATGCAGTTTAACATTGTATTCTACCCTGTTTTTATCCCCTGTATAGCGCTACGGAATATGTTGGCACGTTACAAATAAAGACCAATAATAATAGTAAAAAAAAAAATACATATATCTGTTCTATCCATGCCCCTTTTCCCCGTTCTCACCCTCTTGTTACACCGTACACTCAGAGTCCCCTTCCTCCACTCACAGTACACAATGCCAGAGGCTTTATGAGTCCAGCTCCCCCTGGCGGCTCGTGCCAGTCAGTGCAGATCATAATAAAGTGCATGCCGGAAGAGTTAACCACAAATATTTTTTTTGAATGCCACAACACAGCCTATCTTAAAGCTGTAGGTAATAATGTTTTCTTTATCAAATGAATGATATTACAGGACAACTAACATTGAAGTTTGTTTTCTCGCTCTCCCTCCCCTCACCATCGTATGTGCTAATATGTTGTAACTGCACATACGTGGCTTTGTTGCACATGCGCAGTTCAAGCGATAATCCCCATTATGAACCGTAATGACTCATGCCTGCTCCTATAGCACAACGCAGGCGTTACTCACACTAACAACTATTATAGTGGATGTATAATATTAATACAGTTAGGGAGCACTCACATTTCAAAGGCTGGGCATCCTCATGAGTTTCTCTGTCTTCTATCTCCCTGTGCAGGTTTGTTGCTTCGGATGTGATGCCCGCCAGCAGTTACATGGACCAGGCCCCCTCCCCGGCAGTGTGTACCCAGTCACACTACAACCTGTACCAGCAAAAGTGAGTAGGAAAGCAATCAAAGGCGCCAACATATAAATGTAAATATAATATAGGTGTAATTCAAAAATAAGAATTAAATCAATACACTTCCCTCCTGAATATTAAATCGTCTGATATATTTGCTGGTCTCCCTTTTTCACTCTAATCTAAACATATTAATGTCATGGCGTCTCCTCCTAGTTCTTCAAAAGAAGATATATTAAATATGACCAGTGATCCTTTAAATTATACTAGATTTGGGATCTGCTGTGTTCCCTGTCAGGTGCAGAGGTATATCACGCGTGCATGTTGAGAACTACAGAATATAATATAATCATAATGCCACTTGCACCCACTTCCTTCCTTGTAGCCCCGACTCTGTCCTTGATCCAGATGGAGATTTTGACCTAGATGACAGCATGGACGTCGCCCGCCATGTCGAAGAACTTCTCCGGAGACCCATGGACAACAGCCAGTGGATACCACATGCCCAGTCTTGACCCGGCCTTGCCACCCCGCCGCCTCCGCTCGGGAGAAAAGTGCTCAAAATGTGAATTATTTTCACACAAGTTCCTTTTGGTATTCTGTGCATGATATATTCAAGTGTTTTTTGTTTGTTTTTTTCGGTACAATTTTTGTTTTGTTAAACCCCAATTCCCTTTCCATGTTTGCAATCATCTCTGTCCCTAGAAGTAATTTTATTTTGACTTATTTTGTAGGTGATAAGTTAAGACCAATGTAATGCCCTAACAAGAGGAATTAGTTGTTTTAATTATGCATTCATTGATTATTAATACATTTTTATTCAATTATTTAGTATATCCATATTCTTTATTAAATTCATTTTCCAAGTTTAGCATATCAGTTGAGCTATTTGTTTCCACCCTCCTAAGGTCATCAAGGTAAGGGGGGGTTATGGCGGAGACAGGTTTTAAGAACAATCCAATTAGATAAGAGGCCATAGCGTGATTCACAAGCTGCTACCATAGCCAAGGTGAGATAACAGCCAGATTAATACAGCAAGTCTTCAGCCAATAGAAAGCATTGTGGTGAGATAACGTTGGGCCTGAAAACAGTACTGTCTGGTAGCCCAAGCCACCTCCTCCTATTCACCTTAAAGTGGGAGGAGAACAGCAGCCATTGAATTTGATCTTTGAATGTAAGTTTAATTTGGAATCGTTTTTTTTTTTTTATAATTGATTTTAATTGTTTTTAATGATCATTACAACATTTAGCTCCTTTTGTTACATTACAGGGGCCATTAACTATCACAGGTGAATTCCCATATAGAACCAAAATTAAGCTATGTGTCAATCATGTTTACGTAAGTTAAAAACTTCTCCGTCAAAAACCCTCGTTTGATAAGGGTGAGGAGGATAAAGACGAATATTTTAAGAAATCCTAACTCAGGAGTTAAAAAAAAAAAATATATATATATATATATTTTTCATGATCCAAATCCGTGGGCCATTCTATTTTTCCGGTATCAGTGGCCAAAAAAGAAAAATGGCAGCAGGATTAACATAAACAGCCAATAGGAAGATGTTCTCCATATTAATGGATTTGCTTAGACTCAAAAATGTATCTATAAAGAAAATTCTATAACAAACATAGAAGCTGACAGTAGAACAGGCCATTGGCTTCAAGCTCCACCTACTGCCAGTTTCTTCCATGAATGTGTTCAGCTTAACAGTGAGCTGGGATCTCTCACAGAAACAGGAAGTGGGTGGGGCTTGGAGTCCCTTTGCCAGGCTATTCAACTTTATTTTATTTTTTTTAAATAAAGAAATTGTTTAAAGCTTACGTAAAAGATGCGTAGAATATCTATATATTCAGGTTTACCTTTGGAAAACATTTTGGGACCTAACCTCTCTTGGCTCTGGATGATGACATCATTTCCCACAGCTTTTTCTGGATGTACAAAGAATTCACAGGAAGTGGTATCCAGTGCCAGGATTTTGTCAGATAATTAAGTTCATTTTATTGTAGTTCCCCAAAATAAAACGTACAATATGTTTTTACTAATCCTGCTCACTTTGTCCGTGGCCTTAGTTTCACGTGTGTTACTTTTAATAAATGCTGCACTGCGTTGTATGCCAAGATGGACTTTGCCAGGATATTAGAGGGTCGCGTGTGTGACCCCCCGCACAGCTTCGTGATCCTCTCTCTAACTGGTCTCCCGTTTTTGTGAAAGGACACATCACACCTATTTTTTAACCCAGCACCATGCACTCGCCATATTAACCATCTGCTCCCCGGCACCTTCCTTGGGTGTTGGTCAGATCACTGAAATATTATACAAGAGCCCCCCTAGACTAATATATTTTGAGTAATTGTTAATAAACTGACAGTTATTGTTTTGTAAGTTTGTTTTATATGAAATGAAAGAGCCGACAGGAGCAGGATGGCATTGAACATTAATAAAATTCATATTCAGTGATTTAGAAAAACATCATTCAATATTAAATTCAAAACCAACAGTTGAGCTGTCTGCCTCCACCCCTTACCTGGTCATCAAGGAGTGGGATCACTGCATTGACTGGAGACTTAACGTGTTAAATTGATTTATTTTGGCAAAGCCGCAAGCTTGTGTCAGACTAGAACTACCTCCCAGTCAAAAATCCCCACCCATGACCTCATAAGGGTGGAGACAAGCAGCTCAGCTGGAGCTTTAGTAGTTGGGTGTTTGAACGCACATTTAATATTGCTTTTTTTGGAATCATAGTAATTTTGTTGAAGATTAATGTATAATTAAAACATATAGCTCCTGCTGTTAGGGCATTAGAGTAGTCCTTTAAGTGTCCTGCTTGAAGGGCCAATCAGCAAAGTCACTCGTATGTGGTTTAGAAGTTCAATGAGCTGATTAGTGTCCAAGGTTCCTGCCTACTTGACATGACCAAACAATATAGTCAGATCCAAGTTGCCATATTTTCTAGACTATACGCATCTAGCCATCACCCGTGTAGTCTTACAAGATCTAACCTGATTCCTTAGAGCTTACAATCAACAGTATAAAACAGGTCTGACCGTCACAAGGTTGTATGCTTCAGGGGAGCATGGTGTTTCTATATTAAAATACTCCTAAAACCCAACAGACGTCCTCGGCACAAAATAGATGATTAATATATAACGTTACTCCCTGAAATGTTAGTGATGTCATATAATGTTATAATAAATATATAGGTATAAATATATTATTGTTCCTATTTGAAAGTGGTTGTGGTTATATGTAGAGGTCAGGGGTTCCCCTTTGTGTTGCTTTATATAGAAATATATATATTTTTAAGCCATAAATCCCTTGCCATGCCCAGTGTGGCAGTGAAGGAATTAACTCAGATAACCATGTTTTGTTTCATTCCCCCCTTTTTTGTACCCCTTCCACCATCTTTTTTTTATGTAAAAGCAGAATTTTAGTATTTTGTCATTGTCAATTTTTGTGGAAGATATTCGGGAATAGGCTCCCAGCAGAAGTGGCGACAATAAATCAGGTATATTAAATAAATATTGATACATTATCGATCATGAATTTAAAACTGCACATTTAATATATTTAAATAAAGTTTTTGATTAAAAAGTTAAATACCATTTTTAGCCTGAGCCAATATGAAAATGTGTTATTAATACTGGTTTTAAAATATTAAAGTGACAGGTAAAGCGAAAAACCAGTGCGTGAAATCACCAGAAACCAAACATGTAGCTCCCATTACTGCATAATTCCATATTAAATTTAATATATTACAGGCTGTATTTTATTTTCCGTTCTAGAAACTTTTGCATATTTCAGTGCAAATTCTTCACAATAATACATTTAAATATAGGACAAAAGATATCTGTATTGGGTCCTTTAGGACTTGCACCTTGTGCTGTTGTAGTATATGTAACTCATGTCCATCGTCCCTACCTTCCTTCCATCTCTTGCGTCTAAGTTTGTTCCTCGCCGTTTTTATTCCTGTATAGAAATAAAATAAATAAATTGGTAGGAAAAAAAAATAAAATAAAAAATAAACTCTGCACTCTCAGGACATAGATATAAATATGTACATATATATCTCTTTTTAAATACAATGCTCAGTATACACACAATGTTCTTTGAATGTCAGCTTTTTATCAAAGGTTACAAAAAAAAAATCAAAATACTTTAAATATCAGTGTTTAAATGAATGGACCTTCATGGTGAAATGGGCGACATTGTGGTCTGGTGCCTTAAGACAGAATGACGGCCGGTGTCACGTCAATGGTACGCCTCGTAATGGGGACGTGTTTTCTGATTTATCAGGGCACAGAGGCTTTTCAGACACATACGCACACAGCGTGACACCACTTTTAAGCAGTTATAATAACCGCCTCCTCAGTAAGGCGCTAATATGTAGGTTATTCATACTTTTATGAATAATCTCTCGTATGGCGGGTGGCATACCGGCAATGGATGCCGTGTGGGGGGTTGATCTTAGTCTTTTTTTCTAAACATATTTGTTCTGAAATTCTTGCTGTCACATATCAACTTTTTGGAAAAAATGTCAGGTTTATATTAAATTCACAGTCCATGCTTTTTTATGTCTTTCCCCTCATTTATGCTGTTTTACTCCTTAGATTAAATCCTCCTGTTGTGTTTTTTTGCATCTGTGACTTTTATTTTGGAAATAAAATTGTATTTTCCATTAGAAACAAAGTGTCTGTATTTCCTGTTCTAAACAAGTGACAAATATAGGATACGGCATCAGACAGAGGCTAAAATCATGTTGGAAAAATAATAAACATGGCATAGATAATGAGGATGGATGTGCAAACACTCGGCTAACAAGCTCTGCAGAGCTCCTTATACCAGACAGTGGTCTCAGGAACAAAATGCAGAAACAAGACGGCAACCATTTATTTTTGAGCCATTAAATGGGCTATATATTGGTAACAACATACAAATAGCACTGTACAGCCTTTAGATGAGTAATAAATGGGCTAACAACCATACGTCAGTGCTGTTCTGTTATAGGCTAGTACAGATTGGGGTGTGGAAATCAAGATTTCAGCTTACTGCAAATAAATGTAAGTTTTTGTTGACATTTTCAGTGCAATATATATTTTTATGTTATTCGGTGTCTTTTAGATTAGAAACATTTAGAACCAGGGATCTTTCCATATACCTATAATTGATAGAGCTATAGATGAGGCAAAAGTGTTTAGGACATAACTTTAAATATCAGTGTTTAAATGAATGGACCTTCCTAGTGAAATGGGCGACATTGTGGTCTGGTGCCTTAAGACAGAATGACGGCCGGTGTCACGTCAATGGTACGCCTTGTACTGGGGAGGCGTTTTCTGATCTGGAACTGGATAAGGGACTGTGTGTTGTTGAAGATGGACATGTTCTCCCACTCCAGAGAAGAGCTACATGCCCACCATTCTTGCAGACGACTTATTCAGAGGGAATAAGTCCCTACACAGCCATCTCAAGTGCCTCAGCTGGTGCCATTTCCTATACACAGCAGTAATGAGAGACTAAAATGTCTAACTCCAATTCAGCAGCAGTTTAAAAAAGGAAGAAACATTTTCCACCTCTGATATTGTAGAGCACGACAAGTCACTTAAGTTGCCCTTTAAACCTACCAGCACCTAAGCACAATTATACAATCACTTTAAAACAGGAATACAAAAGTCAGCCAAAAAAAGCAAATTGCATAAAGCACAAAAAAAAAGAAGAATAAGCCAGAACCGGTACAAATAACACTACAAACATTTTTGAGGTATAAAGTGATATTCGAATAAATTATAAATATTGTATGAACAATAAAATGAAAATGTAGAACTTTGTGACTTTCATAGGTTTCGTAACCTTGTGCCTCCCTCACATCTGACAATCATTATTCAAAATATGTTTACAAAAGACATAAGGGTGAGGGATGAGTCACAGCCAGAGCTTGAACATTAAGAAAAGCATCAGAATCCTTTTTATTACTTTATTTAAGAGATCATATTAAGCGTATACATACAGCAATAATACATAGTAAAATCCACCATTATTTGTAATCTGCAGCGGATTACATGAGGCCGAGGACAGAAAGTGACCACGGTAAAAAGATGTTTAGAAAGTTGTAAGTTTGGTTACAGAAGCTGCAAAACTGCAGGAAAATTGTTCAAGAATACACAAAGGCGCGAAGATGAACGTCCTACAGTTCTCTCTATAAAGGAAATAACAACATATTCCTATAACCTGGTAATAACTGCAATGCAAGTGAACCATTTACAATACATTTGTGATGTATATTAAAAAGTGTATATACAATGTAGAGTCTCTTTGCTGCTAAGCATCTTCTATTGAAAACAGCCCCTTCCTTTTTCTTGGATATTCATCCAGAAACAGCTACTTAGTCATATTTGGATAAATAAAATGATAGATATTATGAGCATTACTACCATAGCAGTAAACAAATAAAAAAGCTTAGATGTGATTAAGGAGTTAGAAGTGGTCAAACATGGATATTCAGAGAAATTATTCAAGAAAAAAAAAAGTCTGATGCCTGGGGCTGGGAGTAGTCATCTTCCTGATCCATTAACACAAATCATAACTCACAAATTTAGAGTAAACCCAATCGAGCTTGTTTGGGCTCAGTTAAAATGTAATAAGCCATTGCTCTCTGGATGGTAAATCCATCCACCTAATGAAATAGCATTGGGATTTGAATGGACACGCGTGTATGTTGAAAGGCACTATTTTGGCAGGGCAATACCAATAAAAAAACGTTGCTTTTTCTGTCAATTTGGTTAAGCAATATAACACTTTATCCAATGCAAACAAAATAACATAATTATAAAACCTATACATTTCATGCGAAGAGAACCCAACAATAATGCTGTACAAGTGTTTAATTCCTTCCCAAAATAGAGGGAAGTCTGTGACCTGCAGCATAATAACAACATGGATCATTTCTACATATGGTAGAATGCAAATCCCAGAAATATAGGAGATTTATATAACAACGAAACAAATCTGTAACAATATGTATAAATCCTATACATTGTCATTAGGATAGAAATCCAGCTTTATGTGTTTATTTCAAAAGTAATTGCAGATCACACTCCGGGGAAAAAAGAAAAATCAAGCATTTATGATAGAAACTAACATTTTTGGGCTTAGTCTGAGTATACAGCAAAAATATACACGCACTCGCACAAATACAGGTCTCTAGGATATTTAACACAGATTAAATTCCCAGACATACATACGCCTGTTTTTACGTAAAAAAAAAAAGAATATTTACAAAAGCAATTTGCGGTTGGACCCTCTAGCGGAGGAGTATTTTGGTACAAATCAGTGGCAAGTTTACAAAACTTGGCTAATAAAGTAACAACTACAATCAGATGAGCTCACCACGTTTATATAGAATTAAAAAAATAATGAACAGAATCAAGCTGTCCAGTCCTGACAAATTATCAATGTTATTTTCCCATTCTGGTTTATTATATTGGTTGTATAATCACAAAATTGGACTTATTGAAAGCTCTCCTTTGTAAATAATTAATTTTAAATTGCACATACGTGATTCCTTGGGAAACCCCAGCCAAATCATTTTAGACAAACTCCCAAAAAGGAACATGCTAAAAATGAACACTTTGTGTGCCCGAATACATTTTTAATTCTAATACATAGAAATCCAGATTGTCCATCGATTAAAAAAAAAAGAAAACAAATGTCCCCATGGTGAAAAATCTTCTAATTATCTTGCAAAGGTTCAGCATTATGTAAAATACAAAAAAAGGAAGTATAAAATTGCAAGAATATGCCAAAGAAATTCTTTAAAAAAAAAAGTTTAATATGGAATTAAATGGTGTTTTTTCATACAATATGAGTAACTGAACTATTAAGAAATTATAAATAATCACTAATATCGGTTTATAGGTATTGCACAGATAAATGTATAAGCCTCTTGGGCATTGGGTATTTGTAAGAAGTATCTTAAGTATCTTATTTCTTTCTTTATGATTTTAAGTCACCCCTAATTGTTCCAACCACTTATATAGACTATTTCCTTAATTGGGTGAGAAGAGAATTTGAAAACATTATCCCTTCTTAGACACAGCTTAAAAACAATAAAAGGGAGGTCTGTTATACTGACTGAATAAAACACTGTAAGATATTAATACTGGATATTCAGACAATCACTTTGATTAGTCTCTTTGCTGCCTTTGGCAGGGATTAAGAAATGAAAATAAAAAGATAATTGCTGAACATTTATAGCCAGTCGGTGACAGGTTTGGTACAAATGATGTTACTACTCAAACTGCATTATACAATATTGAGTGTTTGTATTGGTAGCAAGGCAGGAACTTCTATAAAAAAAAGACAAGGCAGATCACATTGGGGAGGCGGCACATTCGGAAGTCAGCTCCATGTCAAAAGTTAGGGTCTCTGTGGATTAAGAGAGAGGTCGTTAGCTAAATGATTTAGGTGAAGGACTAGGTTTCATACAGGGGCACAACAGCAATATATCCCTGACATAGGCCTCCGTCAGGTTCCCCGGCCAACTCTTCCAACCTACCCAGACCATGAATGGTGTCTGCTAACAGCACTGATCTGCCTACCCCCAGCACCTCCTCTCTGAAAGCTACTTCTTGGCACCCTTGTTCCTTGCTCAGTCCTACAGATACAAGGTCAGAGGTGCTCAGTGAGAGAGCTGGTTTGGTCTCTCGTCATGATACCCTTCTCAGTGACCAACTCTTTATACTTTCATAGGGGAGAAGTATCCTGTGGTGGGCAACTACATCCTATGAAGGTCTCCAACAGCCCAGGAATTTGGCATCAACTCCATTTGTGCAAAGATATGTTAAAGATGAGAGATCAACAGGAAGAATCCGATATCCTGGACTCATGGAAGCCCTCATAGGATAGCTGGCACGTCTTTGTGCACCGCTCCTTGTTCCCCCAGTCTGGATTCTCCCAAGTACCTGACCCTTCTGCATTCACCATCCATGCAAGTCTCCAGCTAGCCTTCCTCTTTGCACACGCCCAAAGCTGACCCTGCTCGCTTCTTTGGCTAGCCTTTTCCCTGCACACTCCCACTCCAAGCTCATCCCCTGTACGCTTCCCGATATCAGTCACATTTCCCACCAATTTAAGCGCAACCTCTTTTTTAGTTGCTCCCTGGTCTAAGGGGACATTTAAAAACCTACCAAACTGGTTAGCAGTGCTGTTCTCAGCTCCTTCTCCTGGAAACTGCATTAGAGAGTCCAGGGTCCGTGGAGACATGGGTAGATCTATAGTGCTGCTACATGTTGTTCTGGTAATGAAAGTATGAGCAATTAGATTAATAACTGCCGTGATGGACAGACATTTGTGTATCTCATAGGTGCACGAAACAAGTGAAAATTCGCTGAAAAGTGGCTTAACCCCTTAATTGCAAATTCACTGCTGCTCCTTCTGCTAGCAAAGGATTAAAAGGACCACTGCGATTATTTATTCAAAGAACCATATAGAAAAAATAATCTTAATTTTTAGTAAAGAAAAAAAAATTAAATAGCATTTTTATATTTTTACAACCAATTATCCATTTTTCTTTTACCAGCTGATCATGTCTGTTACTTTTTTCAGCTTGCAAAGTAATGAGCATTCCATTAGCCTTAATGAATGCACTGCCAGTTGTAGATGGCACTTTCCCATTATGTAAATAGAAATGTATTGTGTATTAAAAGCTTTCTCCAACCACAGGAAGAAGATCAATAGAAATACAAACTGGTAGATCCCACAACTGCATATATAAGAGGGAGTATTATTTTTATTATTCATTCATTTTGCATATTTGCAAGTTCTTCTTCAAAACCATTATATTTTAAATATATGACCACCTTGGACCAGCGTGTTTGGCGTGACATTATCAACTAAACCCCTCAGGGGGAAAAAAACAGAACAAGTAGGTATACTTCTAAATGCAGGATAGGTAATCTCTTACTTTAAAGTGGTCTTACAAAGGTCTCTCCAAAGACTAATTAGCTAGTTAGGGTCTGACAAGAAAAATACATTTATTACACTTCTACTGTGCATTTAAGCAATTAATAAATATTTTTTTAATCTTGACCCCAGGCAGTATCGGTTCCTCATCTCTCCACCCTCTGAATGACATATTGTCTCTCGAGTGGGAGCCACCCAGAGGGGAGTGCTCTCCAAACAAACATACTGTACTTGTAGTGTGATAGTGGGAGGTGACTATAAAGTGTATTTGTGTATTTTGCTAGCAGCTCATGTTACACTGCTGTCTGCTACTAATATGTGTTTTACAGAGTGATCTCAAAAGGTTTGCAATCTGCAACTCCCCCCTAGGCGGCTCCCACTCCAGACACAATAAATCATTCAGATGGTGGAGAAATCTGGGGCATGATTTAAAAAGTGATTCACTGATAAAATGCACAGTAAAAATTGAATAAATGGATTTTTCTTGACAAGCCCTAATTATTCTTTAGAGAGACCTTTATATGGAAACTACAGTGGTTCTTTAAGAGCATTTTCATAAAAACACATGATATTGCAACCCCCCAATGAGACAGTGAAATACTCACGGAGTAACGCAGATAAACTTAGTTTTCAGATATGGGACGGTGCCTGAAAATAGAAAATGTTACAGCTGTAATGATTATGACAAACCTTAAATCCTCAGTACTCCCAGTTTGTGGTGAATGGACTAGAAGCGACATCCACAAAAACCACACATGGAAGTAAGGGTAGCGCTACATAATTACATAAAATCTCCAATAAATAAAAAGCATATAATATGAGCCAGTCCCTTAGCTACCAAATCTAAAAAAAAAGTGGAAAACTACAAATTACTATAATGGTGGGGTTTTCTTTAAAAAAATATATATATATTGAAAGTGTTCGATGTAGGCATCTAAATCAATTTCTTTGGCTGCAATAATCTGGTTTCCCATCACCTTTTGGTCTACTTTATTTGTTGATATTAAGCAAGGCAGTGAAATAAAAGTCACTGCAGATATTCAAACACTGGAAAATATAGATTTGTTTTTTTGGATATTATATTTAAAAGACCGTTGTAGAAAAGTTTTTTTTTCTGAGAATGGGTTTTCGGAGACCTATTAATTATTGCAGTACTACACTTGTACATGGATGTCTCTCCTATATATGGACATCTGTTATGGTCTCCTTGTTGTGCCAAGCTGCAAACTTGGAAAGTCAACTACTACCTGGGTCAGTTGGTTCAGGATGCTCCTGGCTCTCTGGACGGCAGTACTTCCCGAAGGCCTCCTCTTTGGGAATATCTGGGTACAGGTAAACCAATGGTGACACCAAGATGTTGGTGGCATCCATGATTTTGTAGCCCATGATTATTTCAGCAAACGACATGTTGTTCAGTTGCTGTTTGGTGTAAGGTTCAACAGACTGGATCTGGGTTTTACCTGAGAAAAGATACAGCACAGTCAGCATTGTATGTGCAGTCAGATCCAGAATGACAATCTGTCTTGTTATACACAGTGGAGATTCAAAATATGGTGGCATTTAAAACTAGAGGTGGTAAGTACTTTATTGTGTTAGGCAAAAATTCCTACAGTTAACAGCATTCCATTTTTGCCTATCAGTCTTGTTTACGGAGAGAGAGTAACTAGGCCAATTAAATTACTTACTCACTGGGACCCAACAATCCTATTTTCAAATGGCTTTCCATTGAAGACAACAGATTCAGAGGGTAATCACATATATAGTAGTGGACCAGGAACGTTGTCTGTAACGTTTGCGATGTTGGTCACGCAGTTGCGACCCTGCAAACTGAGCCGTGTATGGGGCATGACGTAGGCTGGATGAGCGCCAAAGGCGCTCCTCTGCAAAGCCTCACAAAGCAAGGCGAGCCGTGAATGACTTAGGCTGGATGAGCGCCAAAGGTGCTCATCTGCGAAGACTCACAAAGCAAGACGAGCCGTGTACGGCGCAGGAGTTAGGCTGGATGAGCGCAGAAGGCGCTCATCTGCGAAGCCTCGAGAAGTGTGGCGAGCCGTTGAGGCACGCAGGACTTAGGCTGTATTGTGAGGGGCGCAACTGTGAGCCAAGCGCGTAACTCTAAAAACAAGAAATAAAATTTAACAAATATAACAACACACTCATAGACAGGACAGGAGGAGAGCCTGTGAGTGAGGTTACAAGCGATTTTGAGCCATATTACAAAAAACGGCTAAGTGAGGCGCTCAGTGCGGGGCTTGCAATGAGCGTCAAAGGTGCTCAGAGGAGAAAAAGCCTAACATTGTGTGGAAAACAGCACTGCCAGCCTTACAATCTTAATCCCGTCATTTTTGACAGGCAAGTTCCAAGTTATCATTAATTGGCAATGAACTCACAACTAACAAGAGTCCTTACCCTGTCCTTAGTGTGTGTATCAGAAAAGCTTGCAAACAAATTGCAGGCATTAATATAAACTTACTGTAAAAAGAATGCAATTTTTCAAATAATAATTTAATTGAAAAAGTACTTATTACCTATCCTTTTAAATGATACCATATCTGGATCCTCTACAGAGTCGCTTTAAGTGCAAATGTGTGACAGTGATTTATCTACTAATAAAAATTAAACAGTTGACCACAGCACAATAAAAAAAATGCTTGAAAACGATGTGCCTGACTAGGCTTAATTAAGCAGGAAAAAGTATTACAGTTAGTTTATAATTAGAAAAAAATAGTGATGCCTCTATGGATCCAGGAGGGATCTATGATACCCCGGGATTTGAGTGAATGAGAGGAGCGTTTACATTTCTGGAGAGCTGTGGTTGCATCCTTTGATGCAGCATCCTGTTTTGGGTCAATGAGGGGGAAGGAGTGGAATGTCAATTTCCATTTTATCCAGTTATCAAGCAAAGGCTCTGGACTTATCCAATTCCCTCCAGCTCTCTCCACTAACTGCATACACATCCACATGGTCCAATTCTCACATTATCAAGTCAATATAAATATTATTAAATTTAAATCAATAGTCCTACTGATGTTTTAATAAATATGGTGCCAAATTACTATTACTAAAACTAGAGTCCGTCACATTACATTGTGGAAGGAGATCGATCTATAGGTTTATATTTAGGCAGAATATTTTCAGACATTGTGATGGTCAAGTACAATTAGAACTAACAATAAGATGCAGTACCGCTGATGTCTTTCTCCACCCAGGTGAATGTGATTCCTCCTTCCTTACTGCTCTCACTGAATCTTAGCAGGAAGGTGCCTGGAGGTTTGGTGCTGAGGATGGCTCGCTCCCGCTCCTTGCTGATGAAACCCAAGATATACCTGTGGAGGACACATAGAGGCGTCAGGTTTGCACATACAGAGATTATAACAAATTGGTTTTCAGCCTTTAACAGTTTAAATGGTCTCTGAACCGCTCGGTGTCATTATGTAAAGCAGTTAAAAATCAAGCTTAAAAATGTGTAAAAACTTTTCAATTTAATGCTCTTTTCACGATTTTCCAGTGTGCTGTTTATTTAACTTGTCTCTAAGCAGGGTTTCTGCATGACCCATTGTGCCAATACAAACTACAAGCTCCCACAAAATGCTCATATTTGTCTATTTATAACAAATCACACATTTTCTCCCTTTGACGATAGAATGGGTAAAGAATCCAAAGGAATAAGGACACATTTTCAGATTGTGCTTGTGATTTTTGGTCCTTGCAGACCCTGCCACACATAGGAAGCTCTACACAGTTGTTACCTAGAAATATTTGAAGATTAACTGGGCTATATGAAAATATACATTAGTTTGAGATGTTTTATTTTATTTTTTAAATTGAGCCAGACCCATTTAGTAAGGCAAAAATAAATTGTAATTCTGCTGGAGGCATGCATTTATTTTGGTTAGAGTGTTCATATCTCTGAAGGAGCAAGATTTGCATTTATTATTGCAAGCTGCCTGCTCCTGAGCATATGTGGGGGCAGCAATCAAGCTCCAAACACCCCAATCATTCAACTGTTCAATGCATTAGAAATGCTTTAAATTTTAGTTTAATTTTTAAATACATAAATTGAGAAGGTTTCTTTCTACACGGTTCAGCGGTAACGATAAGGTTGACAAAAGCCAGAGATGGAGGAGGTAGGAAGTCTCACCCTTCGTTCCAAAGAGCCAGGATGTATTTCTTCACAAGATCTATAATGTTGTCCAACCAGACCCAGAAGGAAAACCCTTTGCCTGCCATGTTTTCCTGTTAAAATATAAGATGGGTTGAACAGTGGCCAAAGACATATAGCAATACTTACATGGAATAACACTGGTTATTACACTTTTTGAACAAGTTGGTTACATTGTAATGCTCATGTGGCTAACCTTTGAGATCCAGGACATGTTTAACACGATTATACCATACCTGACAAACTAAATTTCCATCTATTTAGCATGCATTTGAATAGATTATATTTTATGGATGTGCTCATCACTAATCTTTCTAGAACCATGACAAATAGGGCACTACAGTGGTCCTTTAGGCATAACACCACTAACAACATGAGATAGATGTTTTAATTAGATATATTTAATCATTTAAAGACAACAATATTCAATATTAAAGTTACTGTCTAATGCAGATTCGGTTGCTGCTGTTATCCACCCCATTGTAAGGTCAATGGGGGAGGCGGCTTTGTCTATCTTGTAGCGGTTACATTTTATATTGTTTACCACCAACACAATGATCTCCATTGGCTGGAGACTCTTACCACATTGGATTGTTCTTAAAACACCTTACACCTGTCTCTCAACCAAAAACCCCACACTATCCTGAATGGCCCCTAAAGACAAACAGGTGGAGGCAGATACTCTAATCTTTGAAAATTAATTCATTGAATGTTAGCAGGATTATTATTCAATAAAATAACTAATAATTAAAATAACTAATCTCCTCCTGCTAGGGCATTAGAGTGTTAGACTCTTCTCTTCTGCCTTTAAAAGATCTCGTCTTAAACCTTATAAAAAGTTTTATTTTGTATGAAAAATAATTGATCTATAGTGTAAAAAAATTACATTAAATATAAAAAGCGTGGGATTGTTTTCTCATTCGCTTTCTTGATATGTTACAGGAAATAAAGGGGCACTGAGCCTTATGAATATCTGAACTCCAACATACTGATCTTTTGTTTCCATTGGTTTTAGTGTAAATCAGATAAGAAGCCAGAATTAACTGTATATCCATAGTTCCTTGTTTATACTAGCTCTCAACTCACTGGTAAGATAAAGGTGGATCAAACATAGTTTTTTTTATCTGCTTTACCATTAATTTTCTCCACTTAATATAATTTTCCATAGGGGGGAAACTTTTGCAATGTATAAAACATGATCTTTAAATTCCTGAAAAAAAATGTTTTGGTCTACAATGGCTTCTTAAATGACACTGTAGTCACAAATTTGCCATTATGCATTTAAAAGAGCAGGTTTTGGCATTACAAAGGTTTTTGATTACATCAAAATGTACTTTTAATTCCTGCTATTGGAACTAAACCAGGACCTCTGTCTGAATAACTAATTAGGACACTGAACTAGATGAGATAAGAAGGGGCATCAGCCTCTCCCTCTAGTGGTTGATCCTGATAAAGCAAAGAGTTGTTCTTGACAGTGTTCCAAAAGCAGCTTGTGAATACTGGCCCTTTAAATGCATGAAAATATATTATAGTATTTATTACCTTGCAGAACTTAGCCCACGTGATTTGACAGCCTGAATAATTGATTCCAGGACCTGCAGATATAGGAAGGAAGATTGTCGATTACTATTAAAGATGTTCATCAACGTGAAGGATTCCCTGTGAATGCCAACCCTCTTACCAAGCAGTTTCTCTGCCAGAGTGGTCAGCTGCTCAATGCTAAGTCCACGTTTTGTGGTGGAGGAGAACTGCCAACTTAGGACCTCAGCGACCTGGTCCCACGTGCCAATGGGAGGTTTGGTGAAGAAGTTGACGTTCTGTGGGAAGAGAGAATAACAAACATGAACTAAACTTTGGCAAACTACAAGAGGCAACATGTTCAACCTCTCTGGTTACAGAAGTTGATATTGTATGTATTATATTGGTTAATGAGGCAATAATAAAAAAATAAAAGCCCCCCAAAAAAGGTGGGACAAAGTTTGATGCTTCCTCACAATTGTAAGGGGTAGAGAGAGAACAGGATGATATACAAACAATAACGGATTAAAGCGTGAAAATGCTTCCCTAAATGCAGAAATTCTCTCTAATGCCAGAAGCAAAATGATAAAATAACAAGTCATGCTCTGAAACTGATGGAAGGGTGGCAGGTTCAGTGCTACTATGAGGAAGTACACTCCATATGTGTCATTTTCAATTGCAAATACTGTATATTTTCGAGTATAAGCAGAGTTTTTCAGCCCTTATTTTAAGGCTGAAAAAGCCCCCCTTGGCTTACACTCGAGTCACCCTGCGGCTCTCTCCCTCCCCTGTGTCTTTCCCCCCTCCCCTGTGTCTCATCCCCCCTCCCTCTCCCCTCTCGAGAGGGAGGGAAAGAGAAACGAGAGGGAGGGAAAGAGAAACGAGAGGGAGGGAAAGAGAAACGAGAGGGAGGGAAAGAGAAACGAGAGGGAGGGAAAGAGAAACGAGAGGGAGGGAAAGAGAAACGAGAGGGAGGGAAAGAGAAACGAGAGGGAGGGAAAGAGAAACGAGAGGGAGGGAAAGAGAAACGAGAGGGAGGGAAAGAGAAACGAGAGGGGGGGAAAGGGGGGGGGAGAGACACAGGGGAGGGAGAGGGGGGGGAGAGACACGAGAGGGAGGGAAAGGGGGGGGAGACACGAGAGGGAGGGAAAGGGGGGGGGGGAAGAGACACAGGGGAGGGAGGGGGGGGGAAGAGACATAGGGGAGGGAGAGGACACAAGAAAGGGACACAGAGGGGAGAGAGAGGGGGGACACAAGAAAGGGGCCCAGAGGGCACACAAGAGGGGGACCCAGAGGGCACAAGAGAGACACAGGGGGCAGCGCATTTCCCACCCTCGGCCTATATTCGAGGCACTAAGTTCTTCCAGTATTTGGGGGTAAAATACTCGGGTCGGCTTATACTCAAGTATATACGGTACATTGCACTGTCACTATACCTTTGGGTTGTTGGTCAGCATGTTATACCACAGGATGGATGCCCAGGCGTTGGGCATTTGGCAAATGTTGGAAATCACCACAACTGGAAGTGAGTGTGTCTGTAAACACAAAGGAGCACAGCTATTATCATTTAACATAGAACACAGGTGAACAAGTACAATTCTACTATATGCTCTCAGGAAGAGCTGCACTTATACATGGACCAAGTGTACTAATGGAAGTGACATGTTTACGGGCTCAGTCTCTGCTAGGCCTAAAGTGTACTAATGGCAGTGACATGTTTATGGGCTCAGTCTCTGCTAGGCCTAAAGTGTACTAATGGCAGTGACATGTTTAGGGCTCAGTCTATGCTAGGCCTAAAGTGTACTAATGGCAGTGACATGTTTATGGGCTCAGTCTCTGCTAGGCCTAAAGTGTACTAATGACAGTGACATGTTCAGGGCTCAGTCTCTGCTAGGCCTAAAGTGTACTAATGGCAGTGACATGTTTAGGGCTCAGTCTCTGCTAGGCCTAAAGTGTACTAATGGCAGTGACATGTTTAGGGCTCAGTCTCTGCTAGGCCTAAAGTGTACTAATGGCAGTGACACGTTTAATGGCTCAGTCCCTGCTGACATATTTAAAGAGTTGCTAAGGGTTGTAACAACAGGTTTCAGGGGGTGTTATCTGTACACTTAAGGAAGCCTTGTGTCTGGATTTTGATCTTCCTCTGAAGCACCCTGTGCTTGTAGAAGCAGATTTGTTGATGCAGTGCTTGGGTGTGAGATGCTCTGCACAGATAAGGTAGTGCTGTTGTGTTTCTTACCTCCAAATCGATTTTCAGCCCCTGGTGGTAAACCTCAGTCTCAAAAGTGATTAGGTGAAGTTCTTCTGTGACAATCAGTGACGCCTGGAAAAAAAACACAATTTTCCCAATTTAAACCTGTCTGACCACAACCATTGGCCCATAAAAACATAACTGTGTTTGCATATTTGTGAAACTTATCTGCAGAAAGAAGTGGTTTTTTTTTATTATTTAAAAACTAGCTACATGACTTTTGTTCCTGCTTAGTTGCATCCTTGGAGGGATCCTTGCATCAGGCTTGGTATATAACCCTCTCTATGACCTGTAACTTAAGTAATAATAAGCACTTTATATTCTGTGAAATAATTGGTGCTCTAAGTAAAATTAGTTCCAATAATGTCTATTTTTGTGTGTACTTTTGTCATTACATTTAACACACAGGCCTTTTTCTGTGTCCCTTTAAGACATACCATTGATCATTAAGGACTGGCAAGGACCAAGGTCTGAGTTTTTTCAGCAAATAGATACACAATTTCCTTGGCCCCACAAAATTAGTTGACAGTTTGGCTTCTAATTGTGTGTTTTGGTAACATTTACAAAATATTACACTCGTTTCTTAGTGTCATTCGTTTTATTATCACTCACATCACAGTTAGCTCTTCCTCCATTGCCACATCGCTGTTCTCGCAGAGTCTGAAATGAAAGCAAAAATCTATTATTTTTCAAATCACAAAACTGTATATATATATATATATATATATATATATATATAAAATAAACTTTCAGTGAAAGTGTTAAGATAACAGAGCTTGAAGCAAATGATCTATAAAGGACTTCTATCTCTCCTAGTATTCTTATCTAGGGATATTAATGAACACTCATGGTGATAAAGGAGTATGTATACTTTGCATAGATTAGAATAATGATAAAACAATAACAATTACGTTTCGGTGACATTATTATTTATCCAAAAAGACATGCTCTTCTATTTAGCACCCTCCACTGTGTAAGTTTATTAATGACCCTAATTAAAGAACATTAGCGAGAGGGATGATCATTTTTATATAATAGTTTCTTAATATATCCAACTTTTAAGTAGAAAACACTTCCAAAAAACAATGAATTGTAATTATTTGTACGAATTTCTGCATTAAGTGGGATTTTTAATGAATCCACATTGCTTTGCTCACTGAGCAAAGACAAATACCGTATTTATCGGCGTATAACACGCACTTTTTCTCCCTGAAAATAGAGGGCAAATGATAGGTGCGTATTATACGCCGATATTCCCTCCCCCCTCCTCATCCTCAAACCCCCTCCTCAACCTAAACCCCCCCTTAATACCTCCCCCTCACTTACCTGCTTCTGCTCTGGCCTCCGCTCCTTGACCCGGTGACGTCACATGGGCGCCAGCGCGCCACGTCATTAGCATATACCGGGTGCCGCACCCGGTATATGCTAATGACGTGGCGCGCATGTGACGTCACTGGGTCAAGGAGCGGAGGCCGGAGCAGAAGCAAGTGAGGGGGAGGTATTAAGGGGGGGGGGGGTTAGAATGAGGAGGGGGAGTTGAGGAGGGGGGGTTGAGGATGAGGAGGGGGGTTGAGGATGAGGAGGGGGGTTGGAGGATGAGGAGGGGGGTTGGAGGATGAGGAGGGGGGTTGGAGGATGAGGTTGAGGATGGGGGGTTTGAGGAGGGGGTTGAGGAGGGAGGATGAGGAGGGAGGATGAGGATTTTGCTTTAAAGTTCTTTATTTGAATTATTATTTTTTTTTTTCCTGAAATTCCCTTCTTAAAATGAGATGCGTGTTATACGCCGATAAATACGGTATATTTATACCCAGGGAGGGGAACGTGTTCAGCGCTTTCTTGTAAGTCAAGTGACTCTGAAGGAAGACAAGGCTATGGGATTTCTTTGTGGTGATTATATTTCCTCCTTCCTTACCAAGTGTTTGAACTCAGCAGATAAGCTTCCATTGTTTGATTCCTCCATATTCATGACCTTGGTGTTTGTTCCAAGAATATTAAACTTACGAGACCTGCAAGGAAGAGACACAATTGGCTTGCTGATTTACAGGTGCATCTTTATTATACCAGAAATAAGTATTTCAAAACAGAGAATAAACTGCATTGTCTTTCACAACAATGATTTCATGCCTTTTAAAGTAGATATTAAGCTCATGTAAAGAAACAGAATTTAAAGGGACACCGTAGTCCTAAAGTTTTTATGATGCATTTAAAAGAACATGTGTTACAATAGCAAACTGTGAAAAAAATTATACTGAGTTAAGAAAATTACCAGTAGAGCAGAACGCGCCCAGCAATTGCGCGCCACCCTGTATCCCATCCTCCCCATCACTCTTACCGAGTGAGACCCAGCGGTGTTCTCTTGTACCTGCCTCCCCTCATAGTCTCCTCATATTCAGGTGCCTCATAGTCAGCCAAGGCGCTGTCTCCCCACTGTATCCCCTCTCCAAGTGCACCCGAGCCCAGCGCGAAGGCAGAGCTGTCATCTGAAAGAAGCTGTGATACAGGGTGGCGCACTACGGTCGGCTGACGTTGGCGCGCGCATCCGTCAGTGAGCTGTTGGTGAGTGCGCCAAGGTCGTGCTATCCCCTTTACCTTAGTACGTGAAGAGGAATCACATATATAGTTGTCAGTGTATGTCACGTTGCAATGTTGGTCACTAATGTTAAATAATTGCCAAGCGACGTGAGCAGTCGAGGCACGGAACTGCGAGCCTCACAAAGAGGGGCAAGCAGTTGATGCCTAATTGCAGGGCTCGCGATGAGCGCAATAGGTGCTCATCGCTAGGCCCGCGGGACTTAGGATGCAATGAGCGCTGAAGGACTTCAGACCAAAGCACGTAAAATAGCCGAACCACGCAACTGGAATTGTGAGCCCCGTAGGACTTTGGACCAAAGCATGTAAAAACGGCCGAACCACGCAACTGGAAAGACCACCCAAAAAAAAAACACAATTATGCCTCAATTTCACTTACACACATCACAGGAGGAGAGCCAGGGAGCCTGTGAGTTAGGTTGCAAGTGAATTTGAGGCACATTTGCCATTTTTTCTCGATCAAAAATCGCCTACGCGAGAGAAAAAAATGGCGGCCGAAAAAACATAACAGGATGAAAACGAGGCCGTACGCAGTAAAAAACAGCCTGAATTTAACCCAAGACATTAACACTTAATCCAAGGCAGAAACACTAATCGCAAGGTTCCTAAACTACACGGGGGTGGGTGGGAGCCACGTGATGAGCGCCAAAGGTGCTCAGAGGGCCAAAATCCTCACATTGTGTGGCAAACAGCATTGCCAGATTTAAAATTTTAGGACCACCATAAGATTCACCGTCCCTTTGTTTCAGTGAGGATAGAGGAGGAGAAAACAGTCCCATTGTGTCTGAAGTTAATTTATCTACACTATAACTTTGTGCTCCACCCATCCAGCCTCAAAACACAAACCCACGTTACCACTATATGCTGTAATACTCTCACAACGGTTTTTCACCTGTTGTGTTTTCTGATATAGCTAGAATCCACTTTACAATAAGCCTTGTATGCCACACATTGTGGTACAAATTACATTGACCCACTTCTTGTGTAGTGACAGTGTGACTAAACATTTTACAAGAACACCCTGACATCTCATAACATCCACCAATGTATTATGGATTCCTCCGGGGTCCCAAAGAGGCATCAAAATTACTTAAAGTGGTACCAAAACATTAAGATGAAAAAGAAAAAATATATACTGCCAATAATCTTCCTTTAATAGAAAGCATATATATTTATTAGCAAATAAAGATCACTTCTGTTAATTAACATTTGTGTGTATAGGTTTCAAAGGGACTGTCAAAATCATTTTTTTATTTATTATTTTAATGAAAATACATTGTACTAGCTATTTTTTTCTAAACTCATTAATTAGACACTCACGACAGTATGGCATTATTATGGCTCAGGAATACTAATAAGCTGTTTAAACAATGTTTCCCATAACACACTTTGCAAGAACCGCACATGAAAAGACTGGACCCACACCCTTAATACTCATGGCCCACATGGACCTGGATCAGCTACTGAACTGTAGGTAAGAGAGCAACTGACCACACTTACTAAGTAAGGAGGGATGTATCACAATTTGTCCACATGATCCTTCCATCATTTTGGCTGGATTACTCTTCTAATCTTGCACAATTTAATAAACCCTTAACACCTTTTGAAAAATGTTTAGGTAATATAAACAAACTGCATTTAATTACAAACTGTTTTAATCTTTTGAAGGACTATTAAGAAAAAGGAAAAAAATTCCATAAAAAGAAAATGTGGGAAATGGACCTACAAAAGACATGGGAAGAAGATAGTTGGCAAAGATCTTTAGCAAATACAGATCGATTCATAAAAAAATGCATCTTACAGAGAGACCTCTTAGTGTACTAATAGATGGTACAGGGTACCTACAAAATTATCCCAGATGTTTACGTTGGAGAGATTGTAGAGCAGTGCGGTCATATTTACACATTTGGTGGAATTGTCACAAAATTCAAAAATGTTGGACAAATTGTTTTGAACAAATAGCAAGGATCCTAAGGTATAAAATTACAACTACTACTGAGATGGCACCGCTACATATCTTTCCTGAAGTTTTGGACCTGGACATTGTGGCTTTTATATTACAGATTGTCATGGTCGCCAAGTGGCTAATTGTACGTAAATGGAAATGACTTGGGCAGAAGTAGAATCTATTATTATAAATAACAGAAACTTTGAGAAAGATTTTACAGAAATTATAATGTCTAAAAATAAGTACTAAAATGGCGAATATGGGATAAAAGTGTAAGAGTTTAATATCTTATATATATATATATATAGACTCTGCTGGTCCTATACCTCCTCGACACCTCCATCCGCAATTTACTTGTATGTCTTGCTTTTTTTTTCCTTTCTCTACCCTTGTTGATGTATATGAAAGTACATAATGATGTTTATTGTATTATGAACGTATATGTCAAATTAGTTTTTATATTTTTTGTTTGCTTACACATTTGTTTTGTATTCTTATCTTTTTCATTTTTAAAAATAATAAACATACTTAAAAAAATAAACTATATATATATATTAATAGGTATATAAGGTGCTTCTGTGCTAGATATATTAATTGTTTTTGTTAAAGTACTATTATGAGAATTTTATTCTGATTTGTAACAAAGTGCTTAAGTGCCATTCAATAAACTCCACAACCAATATATATATATATATATGTATACCTCGTGGATGCTTCACTGAGCATCCACCACAATACCCTAGGGCCTCTAATCACATATATAGTGGTCAGCAGCCGGGCTTGCCAAAATCCGTTGGTAATGCAAAGGGGGAAACTGCGGCCCTCGCAAAGGCACTCCCTGCGTTGGTGGAGATGAGCGACGTAGGCGTTCATCCCTACGACCCTGCACCACTTTACCATCATACCTACGACCCGCGGGACTACACATCAACAGAAAACTCCACAATTCCCACTGTGAGACCCGTAGCACTTTGAAAAAACTGCATGAAAAAAAATACGGCCCATAACATTTACAAAAGGAAACCACGACTTACATAAAAAAAAAAAAATATGAGCCGCAAAAAAATATGAACTTAACGGCCGAACCGCAAACACTGAAAACCCCCAAACCACACTAAATACAAACATAAATAAAAACAACAACATCACACACAGCAAGGCGGGACACCCAGGACGTCTGGAAGTGATGTTACACGTCAATTTAAGTCCAATTTCCAGAGTTTAGCCACTCGAAAATCCCCTAAGCAAGAGAAAAAATGGCCTCCGAAAAAAAACAAAAACCAGGGTACACGACTCCTAAACACGCAAACTCCACCACACACATACGACTTTTAGACAGGACCGTACGAGGTATAAAATACACTATTACGAAGGACGCAAGATGATCCAAACCCAACTAACACATACACAATCGCAGCCATTTTACATCACTAACTTGCACATAATAACATTCACATTACAAAATTGCGGAACTACACAGCTACACTAACGGTTTCCCCTCGTGCACGCAGCCTATTTACACTACACACATTGCTGACACTTACACCTCAGGTCACCAAGAAAGAAAATCAACATTGTATGCTGCATATATTCATTACAAATAGGTAAAGTATATTAATTTATTGATTAAATCAATTAATTATCATTACAAAATACATATACAGAAAACGTAAAAAAACACCACACCACACGATCGCAAGAAACGGCAAAGGCCATCACCGCACGCCTCACAAGGAGCACCAAGGGTGCTCACAGGAGCAAAACTACACCAGGGGAGACACTGGCAATGAGCTCCAAAAGGCCATCATTATGGGCCATGCAATCAGTGCCAAACCGGCTTGAAGAACCAAAAAAACACCAACCCAGAGGCTCGCAATCAGCGCCAAAGGTACTCACACAACCAAAACACTTACTTTGTGTGCCAAACAGCATTCATTGACTTACTATTTTATTGCCGTCATTTTTTGACGGCCAATTCGCTAGTAGTTGTTATAATTGCGAGTTTGTTGGTAATGCTATGTTAAATTTTACGGACTTGCGCATCACGAGGCCGAAAGTAACAGGGGCTGCAATGAGTGCCCCGTTACAGGCTTAAAAAAAATGATGGGGTTAACAGCCGCCATTTTTTTCAAGCCTGTAACTCGAAAGCCATTTGGGGGCTGCCACAAAAAGTCAATTGAGTACAAAATTAACTTACATCATCACGCACAGCACAGGGGAGAGCAGGGAGCCTGTAAGTGAGGTTGCAAGTTAATTTACAATTTAATTGGCGATTTTGGGAGGACTCAGACCTGCTAGGCAAGGAAAAAAATGGCGGCAGTAAAGCCGTAATTTTTTTTCAAGCCCATAAATCGGAAACCCATTTCGGGCTTGGGGAAAATGATCAAATGAGAACAGGAGCATACAGGAAGGAGAGGGGGAAAGAGACCCAGGGAGGGAGATAAGGGGGTAAAACAGACACAGGGGTGAGAGAGTGGGGCAGGGCTCGCGGGGGCTCGCGATGAGCATCCAAGGCGGGCATCGAAGGGGCCCGCGATGAGCAGCCAAGGCGGGCATCGCGGGGGCTCCCGATGAGCAGCCAAGGCAGCGCATCGCGGGGGCTCCCCATGAGCAGCCAAGGCCGGGCATCGTGGGGGCTCCCCCGATGAGCAGCCAAGGCCGGGCATCGTGGGGGCTCCCCCGATGAGCAGCCAAGGCCGGGCATCGTGGGGGCTCCCCCGATGAGCAGCCAAGGCCGGGCATCGTGGGGGCTCCCCCGATGAGCAGCCAAGGCCGGGCATCGTGGGGGCTCCCCCGATGAGCAGCCAAGGCCGGGCATCGTGGGGGCTCCCCCGATGAGCAGCCAAGGCCGGGCATCGTGGGGGCTCCCCCGATGAGCAGCCAAGGCCGGGCATCGTGGGGGCTCCCCCGATGAGCAGCCAAGGCCGGGCATCGTGGGGGCTCCCCCGATGAGCAGCCAAGGCGGGCATCGCGGGGGCTCCCCATGAGCACCCAAGGCGGGCATCGCGGGGGCTCCCCATGAACACCCAAGGCGGGCATCGCGGGTGCTCCCAATGAGCACCCAAGGCGGGCATCGCGGGTGCTCCCAATGAGCACCGAAGGCGGGCATCGTGGGGGCACCTGATGAGCACGAAAGGCGCTCATTGCGAGGCCTGAAAGTTGCAGGTTGGCAGACACGGGCAATGAGCGGCTCATTGCAAGGGACGTAAAGTAGAGGGGTAGTACTATTTCTATCTTTCTGTACTAAACTCTATGGTTGCCAAGTACTTATCTGTTCTCAGTCACTTGTACCAATATTGACATTCATTAGTTTAGTTAAATAGCCTTTGTTTTGTTTGGCGCGTTAAAACGCCATGCAGCAGAGTTTAGCGCTACTATGACGCTTGTTAGTGACATCACTAGAGCGTGCCTGACGTACGTTTCGTGAGACAGTTATGTCTCACTTATTAGGGGCCTTTAAATTTTTGAATAAGTGACGTCAAAATACTGAGAACAATACCTCAGTTTTTAAACATCTGAATTTTAAAGAAAAGTTTTTAACCAAAATGATTATTACGTTTTTAACAAATCAGTTTGTGGCAACAACAAGTAAAACCACAAAAGGTGTTCTTTAGACATCAGTCTCTAATGAAATGACTTTATCAGTTCATATTCATATGAAAAAAAATACAACTAAAAGACCACAAAGTCACCATATGTGCTCTGCACCATTATAAAGAGGGTCAAAAACACATGGAAAAGATCAGGGAACCAAGAGGTCACACCACCAGTACTTGGATGGGAGACCAACTAGGAATACCAGGAGCTGTATGTTGTGGCCCACTGGGCAAGGAACTGGCAACCCACTCCAGTATGTCTGCCATGAAAACCAAGTGGATCAGCGTGATCAAGGACAAAAAGATGTGCCTGGTATCTTACGCTCAAAAATGTCAAAAATGACTAAACCATGAAAAAAAAAAAAAAAAAGAGAAAGAAAAAGAAAATAGAGGATGCGAGTCAGGCAGTGGCTATATGATTTCTAACTATTTGATTATATTTTAACAGATAGTGTAGCAACAGAACAGATAGTATACTAGGTAAGGCTGCAGGCAGTGGTGGTAAAGGTCCTGGGTTCAAATCCCCATACAGACTAATTTTTTTTACTATTTAAAAATCAGAAACATGTCCTTTAGATTATATAATAAAAGTATGTAATGTTAATCTGTATTTATCACTGTCTGAACCTAATTTATGTACAGCGCTACGGAATAGGTCGGCGCATTATAAATAAACTATAATCACATATATAGTTGTGAGCATACGGGCCGTTGCTCACGCTTGCGGGCTCGCATAGCGAGCCCGCGGCCCTCAGTTGCTGGGAGATGTGATCTAGACCCGGGGACCTGCGCCAGGCCCACAACCCACCACACAGGAGTCCACCAGCCACCCGGACAGGCAGGAGGCTGGGAACCCCGCCCCAGGGACAGGGCCGAGCCCGACATCCACGGCCCCCATGACACGGTGAGCCTGTGGCCCTCGCATAGCGAGGGCAAGGGCCTCAGTTACTGGGATGGAGCGCCCCATGCCAGCAACTGAGGCACACACTGGCTGATTATCCCCCCGTCCGTGTACTTGCAGTGATTCCCCAGTGTGACATATGTGTAAGCCGGGCAGGAGAACAGCAGCTCCCCGAGTCTGAAGCTGCACTTCCCTTGCCTCTGAAATTGCTCCATGCCCTCTGGGGGTCCCATGATGCAGATATAAGGGGCTGGAGAGAGGCCTGTACTGTCAGAGTGCCTATGAATCATGCACCAGCAGACGGCTACAAGCCACGCCCCTCTGGAATAACCATGCCCACCTTTCCATTTAAGGTGGATTAGCAGAGTTACACTTACCATTGATAAACTAATTACACACAGAGTTACACATTACCATTGATAAACTAATTGTTTTACTTATACACTGATCATTTACACCATTCTTATCCAGTGATATATAAAAACAATATTCAATATTACTTTTATATATATATATATATATATATATATATATATATATATATATATATATATATATATATATATATAAATAATGTGTGTGTGTGTATATTGTGTGTGTATATATATTATGTGCGTGTAACGGCCCGTATGCTCACAACTATATATATATATATATATATATATATATATATATATATATATATATATATATATATATATATATAAATAATGTGTGTGTGTGTATATTGTGTGTGTATATATATTATGTGCGTGTATATATATAATGTGTGTGCGTGTGTGTGTATATTGTGTGTGTGTGTGTATATTGTGTGTGTGTGTGTATATTGTGTGTGTGTGTGTGTGTATATTGTGTGTGTGTGTGTGTGTGTGTGTGTGTATATATATATATAGTGTGTGTATATTGTGTGTGTGTGTATATATAATGTGTGTGTGTGTACATTGTGTGTGTGTGTATATATAATGTGTGTGTGTACATAATGTGTGTGTGTATTGTGTGTGTGTGTATATATAATGTGTGTGTGTACATAATGTGTGTGTATATTGTGTGTGTGTATATATAATGTGTGTGTGTACATAATGTGTGTGTATATTGTGTGTGTGTATATATAACGTGTGTGTATATATAATGTGTGTGTGTGTACATAATGTGTGTGTATATTGTGTGTGTGTGTGTATATATAATGTGTGTGTGTACATAATGTGTGTGTATATTGTGTGTGTGTGTATATATAATGTGTGTGTGTACATAATGTGTGTGTATATTGTGTGTGTGTATATATAATGTGTGTGTGTACATAATGTGTGTGTATATTGTGTGTGTGTGTGTATATATAATGTGTGTGTATATATAATGTGTGTGTGTACATAATGTGTGTGTGTGTATATATAATGTGTGTGTGTACATAATGTGTGTGTATATTGTGTGTGTGTGTGTATATATAATGTGTGTGTGTACATAATGTGTGTGTATATTGTGTGTGTGTGTGTATATTGTGTGTGTGTGTATATATATATAATGTGTGTGTGTACATAATGTGTGTGTATATTGTGTGTGTGTGTGTATATATAATGTGTGTGTATATAGTGTGTGTGTGTGTGTATATATAATGTGTGTGTGTACATAATGTGTGTGTATATTGTGTGTGTGTGTGTATATATAATGTGTGTGTATATTGTGTGTGTGTGTGTATATATAATGTGTGTGTATATTGTGTGTGTGTGTATATATAATGTGTGTGTATATTGTGTGTGTATATTGTGTGTGTGTGTGTATATATAATGTGTGTGTATATTGTGTGTGTGTGTATATATAATGTGTGTGTATATATAATGTGTGTGTATATTGTGTGTGTGTGTATATATAATGTGTGTGTATATTGTGTGTGTATATTGTGTGTGTGTGTGTATATATAATGTGTGTGTGTACATAATGTGTGTGTATATTGTGTGTGTGTGTATATATATATAATGTGTGTGTGTACATAATGTGTGTGTATATTGTGTGTGTGTGTGTATATATAATGTGTGTGTATATAGTGTGTGTGTGTGTATATATAATGTGTGTGTGTACATAATGTGTGTGTATATTGTGTGTGTGTGTGTATATATAATGTGTGTGTATATTGTGTGTGTGTGTGTATATATAATGTGTGTGTATATTGTGTGTGTGTGTATATATAATGTGTGTGTATATTGTGTGTGTATATTGTGTGTGTGTGTGTATATATAATGTGTGTGTGTACATAATGTGTGTGTATATTGTGTGTGTGTGTGTGTATATAATGTGTGTGTACATAATGTGTGTGTGTATATTGTGTGTGTATATTGTGTGTGTGTGTGTATATATAATGTGTGTGTGTACATAATGTGTGTGTATATTGTGTGTGTGTACATATAATGTGTGTGTATATTGTGTGTGTGTGTGTATATATAATGTGTGTGTATATTGTGTGTGTGTGTGTATATATAATGTGTGTGTACATAATGTGTGTGTATATTGTGTGTGTGTGTGTATATATATATATAATGTGTGTGTATATTGTGTGTGTGTATATATATATAATGTGTGTGTGTATATATATAATGTGTGTGTGTGTATATTGTGTGTGTGTATATATATATATAATGTGTGTGTGTATATATATAATGTGTGTGTGTGTGTATCACATATATAGTTGTGAGCATGTGAGCCCGCTCGAGTCGTTGCTCATGCTTGCGGGCAAAGCGAGGGCCGCAGTTGCTGGCATGGAGCGGCGAAGGCGCTCCTTGCCAGCAACTGCGGCCCTCGCAAAGCAACTGCAACCCTCGCAAACTTTACATCGCAACGCAAACAACATACGAGACACGTTACACACATTACGGACTCGCAAAAATCGTCCGCAACACGCGGACATGAAAAAATGAAAAAAACAATAAATACACACAGCACTTACATAAAAAGCTTACCTACAGCAAGAGGAAGCATCCAGGACCTCAAAAAAAACAACTTACACCTTCATTTAACTCAAAATAAAAGAGTTTAGACACTAAAAAATTCTCTAAGCGAGAGAAAAAATGGCCGCCGAACAAAACGAAAACGAGGCTACAGCACTCTAAACACGCAAAACACCACAAGAAACTCACAAAACACCACAAAACAGCTACGGATATTCCACTACAGACGCATACCACACATTACCCACCATTTTAGAACAATGCGGAAGTACACAGCTACGCTAACGGTTTGGTCTCGCGCACGCACACTATTACACTGCACACATTCAGCATGCTTACACAGCAGATCCACACCACTAATGCTGCAGCAACATCAAAACACATTGACAGCTCTTCAACACAATGCTTCAAAATAGCTCAAGTATATTCATTTATTAATGTATTATATATTTATTATTATACACCAAACAGCATTAGCTACCTTACAATTTGATTGCCGTCATTTTTTGACGGGCAATTCGCTAGTAATAATATAAAGTCAATGGGTTGACTATTATTATATCATGTATATCTGGAAAAAACACTCACATTCTGGACTTACAACTCCTTCATAGGTGTACATTCCTATTCTGGCCTAAATGTTTTTTTCTCTTCTCTCAGTAGTGCATGCTGTCAATGATTTGCTTGTTATAGTCAGATCTCTTTAATAAAAATATAAAAATAGCATTTTCCCAGTGTTATAACCCAGGTAAAACACTACCCCACAAGCACTCTGGGCAACAAATTAGCATACAAAGCTTAAATTCAGCATAAAAGAGCAGCACAAATAATGCTGCATATCTAATGATGTACAATAGAGAAAATGGCTAATATAATGTACAGACATTTTTTTAATAGTGTTTAAGATAAAAAAAAATCTTAAATATGTTGCCTTAAACACCACAAGTGATCGGTATAGTGGTCACGTTTGTTTCCAGTTCTCCTTTGACAAGTATCGAAACCTTACTCCCCCCTGCAGGTACCACAAATCTAATTCCCTTACTGGAAGATGCACAGAATTGAAAGTACTTTGTTCTTTTTTTTTTGTCTCACCAGAGCTCTAATGAGAATTTTTACATTCTGTGGGAAACATATCTTCTCAACTAGAGGTGTGTGCTTCAACTTGTAGAAACAAGGTGTTTGTGTTTATTTGAATTTAAAACCCTTAAGACAAGTAAAACATGGCCATATCTACTAAGCTACGATCTTTCTTCACAACCAATTTTGTTTACCTTATAGGACTGTTGTTGGGTTCATTAAAGGTTCCTGGGAGTTACTAGGTATAATAGAACTATATTTATTTGCTTTTGTGTAGTTTATTTTTTAAAGAAATGCTTATAAGCTCTGTTTTTACCGCCATCAAACAAATACCCTCTGTATGGGTCTGCTTACTGCAGCTTATGCAGACACAGATTTTGTTAAGCTGGATGTGCAGTGTCGTGTACTAGCCTATCAGGGACCACATCTCAGCAATATATTGCTGAAATATGGTCACTAATTGGTTAGTACGAGACACAGCACACCCAGTACTACAGAGTTTGTGTTTTCATGAGCTGCATACACAAACCGGTAATTTTGTTCCATTTTAGACAGTAAAAACTGAGTTTTTAAACACTTGCTAATAATATAAACTACATAAAAGTAATATTAATTGATCAAAAGGCAATATTCAATATTAAACTTACTTGCTGCTGCCATGCAACTACTTTAAAAGGAAAATGGGGAGGGGGTGCTGGAGACTTGCTGTAAGTAAAGAGTTTTCACTTGTAATAAGCTTTGAATAACCTTTGAACCATTCATTATTTTCTTATTAAATCTAATTGTTCTTAAAACACATTTTCAGTCAATCCCGCCACCCATCCATTGATGACCTTATTAGAGTGGAGACAAGCACTAGGAAAACAAATTTAATATTGAATATTACTACTCTAAATTATTAAATGTGAATTGTTTTAATGACTAATTCATAATTAACTAGCTCCTCTTGCTAGTACATTACAGTGGTCCTTTAAAAAGAACACCGTCACCTCAACAGGAAGTTGTTTTCATCTAAAAGCGCAATCTATACATTGTGCTAATCGTAAATAATTCCTAAGATATTCAGCATTGATCGAGCAGCTCCTTTATATTTATGTGAGCCTCGGTGTGCTAATGTGTGGACGAGTAAATCTAATAGTATGATAACATTGGGGGTCATCATTTGTCCACCACAAAGAGACAAGCAGACTGTAATCCTAACACATGGGACCCACTCATTTCAACAACAACAATATGGAATTTCTCAGGAATTATTCAACGTAGAAAAATATTCTTTTATAAAATGTATAGCCTTTTTTTTTGCATTTTTTAAACAAACAACTTCATTTTGTTGTGGCAGTGTCCCTTTAAACTTAACTTTAAAAAGGGACATACAACAGTTATCTTGACTTCTTACCCTCGCAGTGCAGCAACATCTCCAGAATCCCTACAAGACATAAGAAGAAGGTGGTTAGACGAAACATGTCTTAATTCGTGAGCAATAAATAAAAAGTTCAGGTTTAAGAATCCAGTACAAATTACTACATCATTTTGTTTCTATTTACACAGACAAATCTGAGATTTTTAAGAAAATACTGCATTACAAAGGGTATTTATATGCTGGAAAATCCCTGTTTACAGCGCATAACAAAGACAACATGTAATGTAACTGGTTTTGAATCCTTGTTTTTCTGTTATCATAATGACTTGTGGATTCAATTTTACATATTCTGCCTGAGTTTGTCCAGTATTTTGTTTTTGTAGATGATTTTAACCAAACAAAATAATCCCAAAGTTTCAGCGGATAATCAGTAATTATTGAGAATGTAACCTCTCATTAATTAACGATCAATCTGTTTGTGGCTCAAGGCTTCAGTCTTGGTTACTGCAGGAAAAAGTTTTTTTTTTTTTGTTTTGTTTTGTTTTTTAAACATTCAATTGCAAAAGTACTATACTATATTTAGAGGGTCTGCTAAGCCACTTCAAGCCAGGCTTTCCTGGGGGCAGGAACATTTTGGTTTATTTCCCAGTGCCGACACATGAAAATGTGGCATGGATCTGGAGCCTCGCTGAATAACTTTAGACAAGCCTGGTTTAACACATTATCTCATAATCATAATTGAATGGCTCTTCACAATATTATTTTTTTAGCAACTTAATTATGGAGATTTTTTAATTTAAAATTCAAATAAAAAAGGAAGAAAACAAAGAGTAAAATTAAATTTTAACAATAAAATTAGATCATCTTATAAATATTCTAGATTAAAATCAAAGGTAAATATTCTTCAAATGTTAAAGATGAAAGAGCAAATTTAATATATAAACAATAAAAATCTAATTCTATAAATTTAACAGGTCACTGTAGACATACATGCTCCACAATTTTAAAGGTCAGTTGAAAAAATAACTGCTCCAAATAACTTTTTTTCCCATTTAAAAACAAGTACAAAAAAAACACCTCAATATATACAAACAATGTCTTTAATCTCAGACATACCCTTGTGTCACACAGTATTGCTAGTCTAGGTTGGGGGGGAGGGTTGGGGTACCTTACATGGTTTGAAAGGTCTTTCAGGGTGTGTGTGTATATATATATATATATATATACACACACACACGCATACAACAAAAATGCAAAATTCATGTTCCTGCCATGTTCATTGTATAAATCTATGTATTTTTAAATTTCTGTATTTTAACTACTAAAAACATACAAACAAAAACATATGTAGTAATTCACTTACTTATCGATGCAAACTTTGATTTTCAACTGATAGTTCAGCTCAGGAAACTTCACTAGCAGTCTGTGGAAGAACAAAACCAATGAGCAACTATAGTACAAATGCTATGAATTTATCACATCACATTTATTTTTGTTGTTGTTTAGTCATTCAGCCGGGTCTGACTCTCAGTGACCCTACAGACCACATCAGAGCAGGCACAGGTGTCCCTCTGAGCTCCCTCAAGCTCATGTTCATTGTACACTATTTAAGACTTGCTCAATAATACAGATTAATACCAATATTGCAGTATAAAGGGATAGCTTTTTTTATTGGACAAAGATTTTATTTAGTGTGACCCTCAAGAGATGCAACTCTCTATATCAGGTAACAAGGAATACGGATTACAAAAATGATGTCTCAAAAAAAAAAAAGACACAGGGCAAGTGGGCATCATAAATAAACATAGCACAGAAAAACATATGAAGATTTTGGGGTCAACATACATGTTCATGGCCACTTTAACATAATGAATACTGTGTATACATATATCCTATTTATTTTCTCTATTTGCCTATCTGGCCTTGTGTATTCACCCCAGACTCAGAATATTCTTCATCTGTACTATGACCCTATTTTCTTTATAAGGAATTCTGTATATTTGTAACTCAAAGTATATTTTACAATTTCTTGTGTGAGCTACACCCCCAAGTGTCCTAGCCAATGACCGGTACAGAGTTATGACCATGCAAATCAGCTATGAGTATCATGGCTGCCTCCCGATTAGCTTTGTCTCATCCAATGAGAAACAGACACATTGCTGTACCTGTCTGTGATTGGCCACAAGTGATTATGAATTTTATGCTAATGTAGTTTGGATTGTCAGCAGCGGTTCTTCTCAAAATTATCTGCCTGAAAACTGGAGAAATGTTGCAAGCTTTAGGGTAAGTTAATTAATGTTTATTTTAGAATTTTTTCATGCAAAAAAATATGTTTTCGCCCACTACTGAATCACCTCTATCAGAGGCATTCATAATAAATGAAACTTCCATATAACTAAATGTTTGTTCAATAGAAAAAAATATATAACTGTATACTGCTATAATGTTTTTTTTCCATCTGTGTCACAAGACCACTACTTTACCACAAGATTTGGTAGTTAATTAGAATGAGCAGAACACTAGATGGACCTGTTAGTTGTGTCTGCTGCACAGCTTTGTCTTGCAAACATGTTATGAACTCAGAGCATTGGAACAAGACAACACTGGCAGATAAACAATGTACTGGCCCAGCTGGGACCTCCAACAAGAACAGAGACAGACCATTTGCTTCGGATTCTGAGAAATGGACAGCGTGTCTCAATGTTTTCCTGGCAAAGGAGGGGAGAGATCCCTTGCAGTGTAAAACTAATCAGGACTAACCTGACTTTGGTGGTAAACTGTACTCCGGTCTTGATGACAAGGGGCCGGTCTGGATGCATGGGCATGCATGGCTGTCGCTCCACAACAAAGGCACTGTGTAAGAGAAAGTCAGGTTAATATAACTGGATACAGTTGTTACAATATTTTGTTTTATTTTTATATATGTTTTGCTTTAAGTTGACTCAGGTTAAAGTGGTTTGTTTTATATGAAATGGTTTAGCCGTAATATCTAATTTAAACCTCCTCAATGACATTATCATATGACATTTACATCTCACTTGCTACTAAGAAGGCCCAAGAGTAACAGATTCTCACCATCTGGAGTCTCCTCATTTCTTCCTGTTCTCTCTCATGTACCATGGCTCACAGATGAAGCCACATCCACAGGTGAGGGGTTTCACGCTACCAGTGTCTCATATCAGCACACATTGGTAATATGAAGCCCTTTCTTGTGGCAATGGCTATATGTCACAGATGTGAAACATGGCACCTAACAGGCAATGAAGAAAGGGGGAGAACCTGTTATTCTCAGGTCCTCTCAGAAATAAGCAAAAGGGTACATTTTATATCACAATTATGAATTGAGTCACCTACTTAAAACACTTCTATAAAACAACAATGTTTTGCCTAAAGATGCCTTTTAAAGGGATATCCCATGGAGGAAATAATGGTTGTGCAAAATTCCCCTAAATTGCTTTAGTTTCCACACAAAGAAAGAAACATGTACATGTTGTACAGACCCTGCAATAAGCTGCACTTAGAGTGGTTTACAATTTGGCCCTTCCTTTAGGCGGCTCTACTCCAGACACAAATCAGTAGCTGGAGAGATTTGGAGCTTATATAGCCTGGGAGTGATTGAAAAACAGTAAGTAATCTTTAAATACACAGGCAAGTTTTTATAAAGGCTTTTTCTTATCAGGTCATATTTAACTCTTCTTTAGAGATCTCTTTATAAGAGCACTAAAGTGATGCTTTAATGAAAATGTTGACAAAACTCTCCCAAACGTAAGACGTACCCAGGTGAGGAGTATTTTCATAGGCACAACACTAAAATATAGGAAAAGTAAAATGTAGTATATTGTAGCTTTCTGGTAATGTAAAACTTTGTGGACTAAGCAGAAATATCTGCCATGATACTGACACCTACCTCTTCATGAGATTCCTGAACAGCTCCACTATGCGCTCCTCCAGCATGGGCCTGTGCTGAATAATGGGATCCCCTTTGTACGAGACCTTCTGCTGCAGCTCCTCTAGTTTCTTAATCTGCTGGCGTGTCTGAAGCTGGGACTCAGCCAAGGAGGTAATCCTGAGGATAACAGGTAAGTATGAGTCTTCCTATATTAAGGGAAAATTCCACCTAAAATGTGCTTTATTTTCTATTAATGAGCACTCCTAGAGAAGAATTATATTTTATTTATATATATATATATATATATATATATATATATATATATAATGCAGCTTGTTTGTAGACTGTCACAGAAATAAATAGGTCCATATTTTTTAATTCTTTGTAAGAATGTCTGGCTCTTACATTTGAATCAGCATAACTACTTCTCCCCATCTACCCAGGTTTCCAACGAGTATCTGCCCGAAAAGCTGTCCAGATAGGAGTTTTATCTGCCTCACTCACTTCTATCAGGACAGCTTCCTAGACAGAGTACAGTGGCCACTGCAAGGAAACAAATGGGTATATCCTCCCTGGACACCTGAGAGGGTGGAGGAAAGCAGATCTGCTTGCCCATGAAATAATAAAATACAAATGTAAGTTTTAAACTTTACGTTGAATGTATTTTCTTTAAAAACACTAAATGTATTGCTGATAAGTTATTAATAAAGGAAAAAAACATTGCATGCACTAAAGTGGGCCTTTACATTTCTAACCGGAAATGGTCCCTGAGCTAAGATCTGCAGCTCTTTCTTTAAAAGGGGACTCCTATCCTCCTTTAGGGTAACTAAAATTCTGTTGTGGCAAATGTGGCCAAATAGGCTCTTACTATCACATATGGTAGGAATGTGACATTATTCAGGAATTTTGGTGGACCTGTTTTGCTCAGATCTCTATGGCTCTGGAGATCGCTGTCCCCCCACTTCCAGTGATGGCTCTATTGTATGTTTTTCCGGCCAAGTTCCCCCTGGATGTAAAGACTTTTATACTACAAGTCACTATGGTAGCCAAGCGACTTATAGAGTCTGGTCGGAAGTAAAAGCAACTATAAATAAAAATTGTTGTCAAGAAAAAGACTTTGTAGAACTGGGATTAGTTAAAAACACAAGATTGGAATGGGCAGTATGGGACAAGTTCATAGGAAATTTGTTTTAGTGGCGATTTTTAGTTTAATTTATGGTGTGTTGGAAGAAATGTCTACAGGACACATATATAGATTGAATGATCGACAAAGAAAATAGGTATATCCGTTATGGAAGATCTGTTATATGAGGTGTTTTAACTTTTCTTAAAGAGCTAGATGTTGTGTTATCCATTTTATTCTAAAGTTAATAAATCCTGGAAAATTCCATATTATTGTTGTTGCATGTATATGCAAATGAGCTAACCACACATATTAATTACCAGCTTTAATGTGCTAATTAGTATTACAGTTTGCTTCTCTGGCTCAGAGCAAAATAAAAAATATATGGCAGTTAGACCCCTCTCCTACCCTTATCAAGCACTCTGCGCTACGCATTAGCATAATAAGTCGCACATTAATATACTGAGCCTCACAATCAATTCCAAATATTTCAGAAATAATTTTGCTGGAGAGAAAACCTAGTAGTACAATATTTAGACAGTTTATGCTCTTTAAAATGAAATCATCTTCCTTTTTGTGTGATAAAGTCCCTTTAATATTATAATCAGCACACATAATTGTATACAACCTTTTTTAATGGCGGTGTTCTTTTCTGATTCTCACCAGTTTTCCAGACGATCGAGGCAGATGTTTGGAGGTCCCCCAATGCAGGCTATTTGTTGCCTTCTCTTCCAGTCTGCAAGCTCCTCGTCCATTAGGATCTTCTGGACATATTCCATAGCAGACAGGAGACCAGCGAGATCGCTAATGATGGTCTATCAAGAGGAAAGAGCAACACATTACTCTGAAGCCCAAAATGTAAAATAAAACCTTGTAACCAGTCAATGGTCCTTGTCCACACTTGGATGGTCGTTCTATTTCACGCTACCCACACAAAATGAGAAAGGTAAAGATAGATTTAACAGCATTTTAGAATATTAAGACCATTAGGCTGCCCATTGTATCCACCTAAAATGCTTAAAAATCTTTGTGACTTCAGTTATTTTACACCAGGAAACTGATCTGCACTGTACTACATATGCAATTTTCCCATTTGCACGCCAAATATTTCACGTGTTTTGTACCACAAAATTAGGATTAGAGCAAAACCCTCCGTCACCATCTTAAATGTTTGAATGCGACCAGTAATTGTAAATGCAGCACTACTTTACTCAAGGGAAGTTTGTTACAACGGTTTATATACCAGGAATCACCACCAGGGGTCCAATTAGACTATATTGATTGAAGGTAGTTTTAATTGTTCATACTTAGAAAAAGCAACGCTGCTGATGGAAAGGAAAGATTGAGGAAGGGAAAGATGGAGGGAGAGAGAGAACAGAAGAGGGGAGGGGAAGAGATATTTAGGAAGAAATGTCCACTTACTCTCCTGAGTTGATCCAATGCAGTTAACATCTGTTCCAGCTGTTGCATCTTCTGTCTTGTGACTGCCTGGTTGTTTCCATTAAGGTCTGAGAGATCTGTGGACAAGATGTAAGAATGTAAGATAGACCAGCTAACTTGTAATTGCTTATACACATTCAGTAATTCCATCCTCATCCTCCACGTGTTCCACAAGCTTTTTTTTTATATTAGTGAGCAGATAAATTAAAATAACCCAGCAGAGGTCCCAAATATGGTACAATTTAAAAATTATAGATAACAACAAATACTTGATCAGTTGAATGTCATTATTTTGAGCTGTCAGTCAGTCTTTCTGATCCACTCACAAAAAGAGACTAACCTTTTGTCAATGAAAGATCATTGGGACTGAGGCGGACTTTGGCATTGGGTCTGTTGTCCTCCGTGCAGTCACGTGCTCTGCAGTCAGAAGACAACTGAATCCATGCCTCTGTCTCTTATGAGTAAATATTGCCAATGATCTCTCATTAACAAGATAATCCAATCTCCACTGCTCAAAATGTCAAACTTCAATGTTAGTTTACAGTAAGAAAATGCAAGTTTCAAATTAAATTTGAATTGATAGAGTACTTGTTATTACCTATAAATTTAAATTGCACCATATTAAAGAAGTGCTAATAACATGGCGTTTAATTTGTTTATATCAGGGGTGTCCAAGTTCGGTCCTGCTGGGTATCACACAGGCCTGGATTTGTGGATTTCCTTTATGTGCACAGATGAGTCAAATAGGATGCCTAAAGACATGATAGTCTCAGCTGGGTGCAGCAGGGATATCCTCAAAACCAGGCCTGTGTGAGGCCCAGCAGGACCGAACTAAGACACCCATGGTTTGTATAATATATTTTAACAAAAAAAGTATTGTTTTGCAAGAATGTAAGCATTGCCTGTATAGACATATCTGCTTCTTTCATAAGTGAAGGTAGGAGCAGATGTGCCCAGGAGCCTTTCCTGGTAGGAGTCTTTATCGGCCTCCTTTCTTGCAATGGCCACTGCAAGCAAACATACCAATCTGTAGGATATTAAAGGTCAGGCTTCTGGAAACTGTCTTCCCATCCTCTAGACCAGGGGTGGGCAAGTTTGGTCCAGTAGGGCCCCACACATGCCAGGATTTGATTATATCCCTGCTGCACACAGGGGAGTGAATCGTTTCTTCAGTCATCCTGATTGCCTGTATGGGGCTCTCCAGGACCGGACTTGGACAGCCCTGCTCTAGACAACTTGTATGATGTTTCAGCGTTATCATTTAATTTAAAGATGCCTGGTTTGAGTACAGGTAGACCATTAGTTCAATCATATTATTTAACTGTGCTAAAATAGACATATCCTAAACGCCTGGGCCTGCTCTATCCCTCAGGGATTGACATTGGACATCACTGATACAGAGCTGCCAATTTGGCCAGCATATTTATAGAATATATGGTTTGTAACCCAGTATGTGTAATCTGCAAATTAAGTATCGATTTAAGAATTTACGGTGTTAGATTTTGGGAGCATAACAAGGTAGGTGCTTGCTCAAATAACTTAAATTGCTCCTGTGCATTCGTTTGACCACAATGTTATTTGGCAGTTAGACTCCTCTCCCACCCTTATCAAAAACTCTGAGCTGCACAATAGCATACAGAGAATCACATTCACATACAGGAACTGCAAAATCAATTATAAATATTTCAAAAATGATTTCCTGTACAGAAAAACAGCTAGTACAATGTATA